>JAREIS010000615.1:0-88403 GCA_030060385.1 Muscicapa striata striata
CTTCCCTGAAACTTCCCTGAAACTTCACTGAAACTTCCCTTCCCTGAAACTTTCCTTCCACTTCAAGTGGCATTGAAACAAACCTGGATGGTACATTTTGTTGTGGTCTTTAATCTTCAGTGTGTTTAAATTACTGAATATTATGATCAGGTTGTGCCATTTACTATACTTTTAGTGCCACTAGCTTTATAGGAGCTGTGACTTGTATAATGTGTTAAGTTACTCATCCGAAGAATCTCCTCTCACTCTTGGAAATAGGTTTGGAGATACCTGTTTTCTGTCCACATCATCCATTATATGCATTTTGTTTATGCCAACATCGTCCAAGACCAAGTTAAAATTTTCACTTTAAATAAAAACATTCACTGCCACAGGTAATGTCTAAAAGCCTATTAAAACGTATTTGGGTTTTTCATGTCTACTGCTGAAATATTTTAGTATTGATCTATTGTCACTATACGCACTGTGGTCGCGTAGAATAACGACACAGACTCCTCCGGCTATGTGGCTGAAAGCAGCGATTTATTGAACGATTGTACCATATTTACAGTGCGGTTCGCAAACTGCAAACAGTACAGCAGTCTATTGGACAATAGAAAAAAGCGAAGCTTTCTCACAGGCCGTGAGAATTGTTTTTCATTGTTTTTCAGTGAACACCGGGTGCTAATCTTGTTATTATATTTTTTCTTTTTTTCCCAAGTGTTATTATCCTGGGAAAGGCTCAGACCGGAGCTGAGAAACTGTCTCATGCCTCGGAAAGTTTCCCTAGCATGAGAAAGAAAAAAAAACTCAGGGCCTTGCAGTTTTCAGCCTGGCGCTTCAATGGTGTCCACAAGTCCCGCTTTTAGTTTTAAAAGAAAAATAAAGAGAAGTGTTTGTAGTCCTCCGCTGGGCCCTTCATGAAGGAGAAAAACACCATTCAGGAGATCTGTGGACTCCTGAAGCATCCAGGGAAACCTTCACACCTTGTGCTTTTCTAACAAACTGTCACGGTGTGACTGGGGTTTGCCAATTTTAATATATTTAATTTCTTTTGGGGATCGAGTTTAGGAGTAAAGACAAAGCAGGCTTAAAGCTTAAAAAGGATACAAGAAAATTTATTAACAACACAAACTAATTCAGGATGAGATTTCCAGATTATTCCCTCCTCCCCTTCCTTCATACCAGCAACATACAGAAAAAAAACTTCGGTCAGTTATTCACTTAAATAATCATTTCAGTTCACTCTAGAGAGAAAAGTCCCTTCTTTTTGTTTAGGCTTAGAGGGTGTCTCACTCTCATAATCTGCATCCGCCCAGAAACTATAAATTATGATTTTCCTCCCATTTTCACAGTCTTTCCAGAGCTGTATATGGGTTGCTGAAAACACATGGGGTGTCATTTTAAAGGCAGGCTGCTGAGAACACAATAAGACTCTTCATCTCACTCTCCACTCAAATATCTCTGTCCAATTCCAGTTCCAAAGACAGAGAGCTCCACTTCCCGAGGCCCATTTCTCAGAGCAAAAAAAGGTCTTCTTCTCAGGCACTTTTAACCTCCCCAAGTATATTCTACAATTTAAAGGAATTTTATGTAAAGTCACGATCCTCTAAAGCCCACAAGAAAAAGGTTTTAAGCTACTTATCAGTGGCAACTCCTCCATCTCTCCTTCTATAAGAACTTGTCTTCCTTCTGCTGACTTCTGTAATTCCTCTTGCTTCATGCTTTCTGTTCTGGGGAGCTCGGGAAAATCCAAAGTCTTATTCAGGCACTAAAAGTTAAACTTGTATCCAAAACGGTAAGGATCCAGGCTGAAGCCATGCTGGAAAAGACACAGCCACACGAGATGATGAAATGGCTGGACTTCTTTCTGCCGCTGTGCGAGGCCTGGAGCCGGGCCGGGCCAAGCTGAGTCGAGCCGAGCCGGGCCAAGCCGGGCCGGGCCGAGCCGGGCCGGGCTCCCCCACGGGTCCGAAGCCGCTCCGGGGCATACCCGAGTCCAGGCTCTCCTCGTCCCGTGCCGGGGCCAGGGCCGGGCCCGCCAGGGCCAGAGCCGAGTCCACCCCGGGGCCTTCCCGGGGCCGGGAGTCATCCCAGGGCTGGGCCCTTTCTCCTCCCGGAGCTCAGCCCGGGCCGGGCCCCATGCTGGGACCCGGAGCTCCTGCCAGCTCCTCTCACCTGCCCCAACAGAACGCAAAAGACACAAAGTAACTTCTTTCCTGTGATTCGTAAAAGCGAAACTGCATTCTAATTGGTTTCCTGGGCTGTCAATCACCAACCCTGGCCTCTGATTGGTCTCTGCAGCCTCAGGGGAGGCTCCTAGAGAAGACCCCTGCTCTTTGTCCTAAAGAGCATGTGCGTTCCATGTGGCCTCCATGGGGGATGGGCCACCACCCCCCCCCCTTTCCATGTGTCCCAGCACACAAACTTACTTCTAATACAAAAACAAATACCCGTCACCATTCACCAGACTTACGATTTCTAATATATCTCAACTCATCTAACAATGTCCAAAAGCTAAAACAGTTCCACGGGAACAAAAAGAGTTCATCCTCTGCTTGTAGAGGGACTGTCTGGCTGGTGGTCAGCCTGTTGGTCAGCATTTGAAGGCTGTGCCTCGGCTGCATCCTGTCTCTGATGTCGCAGGTCAGGATGGACACACCTTGCAGGCAGCCAGAGTACCCCGGTATCCGTTGAGACGCAAGCGTACCCACGATCCCAAACAATCACTTCATGCGGGCCTTCCCACTTGTTTGTGGTCAAGTCCCGTATGAAGACTTTTGCTCAAGGCATACATGTCTCATCTGCAGCCTGTAAGGAATTAAAATGATTCACAATAACAGGATTATTGGAATCTTGTGGCACAGTGAGATGATTGATGGTATGCAAGGCTTTCTCCAGTAGGCTGTGTGGTGTTTCACCAGCCATTCCCCTTTTTTGTCTTTCAAGAACACGCTGTAGAGTACCATGAGTGCGTTCGACAATGGCCTGACCTGTTGGAGAATGTGGAGTGCCAAACTTATGTGAGACTCCCCACATCTGCAAAAACTGCCTCATCTTTTGAGAGATGGTAAGCAGGGCCATTGTCAGTTTTCACAGCAGAGGGTATGCCCAAGGTTGCAAAGGCCTTTTTCCAATGGGCAATCACATCACGGCCTTTCTCCCCCATGTGAGCAGATGCCCAGAAGATAAGGTGTCAACAGACACATGCACATACTTAAACCTGCCAAATTCAGCGATGTGAGTAACATCTGTGTGCCAAACCTGCAGGGCTCTTAAACCCCTGGGGTTCACCCCCGCTGGTAAAGGTGCAGCAAGGCCATGACAAGCATCGCAAGAAGCGACAATGTCACGAGCCTCATTGGCTGTTAAATGAAATTGCTTTTGCAGGGTATGTGCATTTTGATGAAAAAAGCCATGCAATGCCCGGGCCTGTGCGATCTTGTCAGGCTGAGGTGCCATCCATGCAGAGTTAGCCAGCCTGTCAGCCCTGGCATTAGATTCTGTTAGAAAACCTGGTAAATCTATGTGACTCCATATGTGCAGCACATAATGTGGATGAACTCAGTCTTGGATTGCTCACCACAAGGCCTTCAACAGCTGGAACAAGTCGGCATTGTCAACCTCTTTCAGGAGCGTTGGAATGCCATTATGACTGCTTTCAGCTCAATTATCTGAGCAGAACCTGTCTCATGGCTTTCCAATGATTGCCAACCAGACTCATCCCCCCAGGTAACAATGGCCTTCCCCGTTTGCCTGAGCCGTCCATAAAGATGGTAGGGCTTTGCACTGGCACCCAACTATGTTTGGGTCTCAAAGACAACTAAAGTGTCTTTGCCATATGCAGTAACTTATAGCTGGGCAAATGATAGACAATTTGCCCTGTGAAATCCAGCAGTGCACTTTGCAAGGGAACGCTGTTAACAAAACCCCCTTCAAAGAACTCCCACTCCACAGGTATTACAATTCTCGCGGGGTCCGTTGCAATCAATTGCACGCATCACTGACGGCATTTGAGTATCAGCAAGCAACTCAAACACCGTAGTTGCTGTCTTTTTGAGCTGATGCAGCAAAAAGACCCACTCCAGAATGTGCAAAGGATCGGACCACGTGTCATTCCACTGGCCAGTGATACCTGTAGGGTATAAATCTGGAGCAGTGATGAACATAGTGATGCCAATGGAAGGATCTGCTCAGTGTACCTGGAGAGTAGAAAGAACATGCTGCACCTGTTGCAGCGCTTGCCATGCCTCAGGGGTCAGCATCCGAGGTGAATCCAGTCGAGAGTCCCTTTTTAGGATTTCAAACAGTGGGGACAACTGCTGTGTGGTTAGTCCCAAATAAGGACGCAACCAGCCAATGACACCCAGCAATTTCTGACCATCATTTAGAGTCTTAATAGAATCTGTGAATTGCACCTCCTGATGCTGAATTGTTTGGTCCAGGATCTTGACCCCCAGATATCTTCAAGGAGGTTGCCGCTAGACATTTTCTGGAGCCACATCATTTGTGGACGCTGATCGGAGATATTCATTGTCCAAAAAACTTGTGGCGGTCCTGTGGATCCAAAACAACCGTCTTTGCAATCTTGCTGAACAGCCCTGAGAACAGATGAATAGAAAGGCACAAGTTGTGCTATTCGAGTTCCTGCTGGGATAGTGACAGGGGGAGAAGGCGTAGAAACCATAGCATAAATTTGACCTCTGAAATCAGCGTCAATGACTCCAGGGTGAACAAAGATTCCCTGGAGAGTGGCACTGGATCGCCCTATGAGCAAAGCACTCAGGCCTTGGCCCAAGGGCTGTGAGAGTCCGTCTAAAGCCTCTCGTTCGTTTCTGCCCAACGACCATCATCTGAAGCTTAAGAAGACCCTCAAACCGCAGTTCAGAGTTCTGACCTGGCCTAGGTGGATGCTTGCCAAAGGACTGTTTGCAGGTGACCAGGATGGGTTCTCATGGCAACCGATCATGGGACGTGGAACTGTGTTTACTCACAGATGGAAGAAACAATGGAACCATGAGCATCGGTCATGATGACCCTGATAATCGCGTCATGCTCTGCTCTCAGCAGGCTACTGCTGGAACCCCCCCGATTCCACCTGCCTTCACGGAGCACCAATCTCCATAAACAATAGTCCATAAATCTTCCCACCTTTTGGCCAGAAGCCACTCGCTTTGGAAAGGACTATAAAGACACCCCTGGACCGAAGACTCCTAAGATCTCCCCAACGGCACCGGATGTTCTATTGGCTGGCTCCATGAGGATTCGTCTGACCGTTTGGTAGCTATACCCTGGACCACCCTCTCTCTCTCTCTCTCTCTCTCTTTCTCTCCCTCCCTATCGCATTTTGGTTTGGCACTCAATAAAAGTGCATTTCTGCAAAAGTAAACTCGTTTTGTCCCCTGTGGTGTCTTTTGCACTCTGAGATCCCTAAAAAAGAACCTTCATGACCCCCGCTCGGGTGAGCGGACCGTGACAAGGGCCCAGTGGCATCCAGAGGAACCTTGTGAACACTGACAGAGTCTAAGATGACTGTGGCTGCGGTGTGTGGCTGCTGAGAAAACCTGGGTCAGTGCTGGATTCTGAGGTACTGTTTGTATCTGAGCGCTGTACCCCAAAGCGCTCACCTGTCCGTTTCCCTGGCCAGAAAAAGGTTTCTTTGATTTGCATTGGTTCGCATAGTGTCCTGGCTTTTTGCACTTACACACAAAAAGGTAGGCATATTAGCCTGTTGCTGTTTTGGCTTCTTGCCTTTAGGTTTTCCCTGTTTCTGATATCCACCCCATGACATCTTCTGATGATGCCACGTAGCAGCTGCCAAAGTAGAGATCTGATCGTCTACAGTCCCTACCTTAGCACATGCCTGTACCATGTCAGTCAATGAAAGGTGTCCCGGCAGGGCCTGTATGATCTTAGCACAATCAGCACTAGCATTGACTCTGGCTAGCTGCTTACACAACAACTGCCTGAGAACATCATCTTCAACCTGCTTTTCTAGAGCCGCTGCCACCTTCTCAACAAACTGTAAGAATGGTTTGTTGGGACCCTAAGTAATTTTCACATATTTTGGCTTTAGTAGGTGCAGCCTCTTGTTTTTAAAATTGCTGCAAAACCTACCTTTTGGCATTGCTCAAGAATGAGAGAGTCCCAGGTGGCCTTAAGGTCAGGGTTAGCAAAGCAAAACAGACCCAGCAAAACTTCTCAACCCACAGCATGCCTGGGATCCTCTCGGGGCCGTCCCATATTGTCTGCAGCGGCCCTGTCAGCCATCTGCGTCCAGGTGTCTTCAAACACTCTGAGTCGCACTGGCTGAAATAGCACCTGGGCTATATGCCTTATGTCGTAAGGTGCTAGCAGGTCTGTATTCAGCACTCTAAGAATTTGCATAACTTGAGTAGAACCCAGCCCATATCATGCTATCTTATCTTGCAAATCTTGGATAACACGCCAAGCGATTGGATCATGCCTGTCATGTTGCCCTGTCTGTGGAACCCCTTTGAAGACAGGAAAAACCTGAGCCCCTCCCATCCCCTGGGCATCCTCATCACTGCTCTGTGACAGGTCATCGCCAGGGACCAGGCAGAGCTGTGCGGGATCACCCTGGACACTTCCCTCCATCCAGAGAGCACCTCCCCTTGGCATTCCCACTTTCTCTATGAGGTCCCAATCCCCTTTTCGCAATGCTCTCATCCTGACCATCTCCCAAACAGTGTGAGGATTTCTGCTGCGCTTGCTGGTCGAAATGAGACCAGGCCTCCGGCGGGGGGGTGCAGGTCGTCGCCGTCTGCGGCGCTGGACTGGAGTGATGAAGGCGGCAATCCCTGCCCAGCGGGAGATGTCACAGCAGCCACCGGCACCGCTGAAGAAAGCTTGGTCGCAGATGCGGGAGCGGTTGCACCAGCCATTGTCCGCACGGCAGGACACGGCCCTGGAGACGAGGGGGGGGGCCAATGGAAGGCCGTCGGGGCAACCCTGAACTTCCAGGATTGTGGACCCTGACGTCAAACGTTGCTCCGCAGGTGGCACTGGCCCCGCCCCCACGGCAGGCGGTGCCTGCCGTCCTGCCCTGGGGCGGGCCTGCAGGCAGCAAGAGATCCGCCCCCACAGTCAGGCCGCTCACGATCTGCCACGGTTCCGCAGAGGTGTTCACATAGGGCAGAAGCACCTCCTAGAGGGGCGGTGTTTGCCCTGACACGGCCATGAGCAATATTTGCTCCACCACATCCAGGGGAATAGCTGGCATTTGCACTGTTCCTGCCGGCAACAGGTGGGCGGTGGGCGTGGTGATGTCAGCGAGTGACTGTCTCTGTGTCCGTCCCGCCCCCGGCTCCCTGGGAACAAATGCCTCAGTGTATTGGGAGGCAAACAGGGAGAGCCGTTCTGTGCTGCCGGTGCTTTGTCCGTCCAAAGAGTCTTTAGGATAAGAGGGCAGAACGTAGCCATTAAGCGACAAATGCTTCGTCCGATGAGGCTTTGGGGAGGGTGATTCTGGCTTCGGAGGGTTCTCGGGATAGCAGTCAGACTCGTCCTCGCTCTTTTCTGAACCTGTCTCACTCCACTCAGAACCTGTCTCACCCCCCATTAATCTTTGATTAATGGTTACCCAGGTGGAGAACAGGGGGGAGAGTGATATATCTCCCTTCCTGAGGACACCATAAGCCGGTCCCCTAGCTCTCCCCATGCCTCCGCAGAAAAGGTCACTCCTTCGTCCTCAGAGAACCCATTCAGTTTTGCCCACGCCAATAAGGCAACCAAGTCCTTGTCCGGAATTGGGGCATCCAAGCTCTCGAGGACATCCCTCCACAGTGAGAGTATAGTTTCCTCTTGCTTGGATAGACGATTCCCCATTATTTCAAAATTTTCCCACCTAGCCGCTATGCTGTGGGGGGTAGAGGGAAACACAGTATCTCTCTTGACAGGGAGAAAGACAGTCGAAAGGCCGCTCGCAGTTCTCACTGTCCGGGCTCACCTGCGCTTGGCTCCACAGGGCTACAGGACTTCGCGGCTTGGCGCTGCTGGGGCTCCGCGGGGCTCTGCTGTCACTCTGAAGCTTCAAAACTGATTCCGGTGGCGCTGTTCCGATGAAGAACGCTCTCGGTGGAAGCCGCCAGATGTCGCTATACACGCTATGGTCGCGTAGAATAACAACACAGACTCCTCAAGCTATGTGGCTGAAAGAAGTGATTTATTGAATGATCGAACCGTATTTATAGTGCGGTTCGCAAACTACAAACAGGACAGCAGTCTATTGGACAATAGAAGAAAACAAAACTGTGAAAAACACAGCTCACTGTCTTGAGACAATTAAAAGGTTTAATAAAGAGACAATTGGAGACAAACATAAAGCAAAGAGTTAAAACAGCCGGGTGCTTGGCATGCTGCCAGGAGCACACTGCTGCTTTGGGAACATGCCTTTAAATATGTTTCACAATCCATCCATTTGTTACATATTCATAGACCTTCATGCATAGTCAATTATTTCTGGGAACTATTTAGCATGGCTACTCCTCGGGTCTGCCTTTTTAGAGCATGCGTGTTTCTTGGCTTGTGGTTTTATTTCTCCCTTTATTGTTTTTAATTTGGGTGGTGGTCCAGGCCTTTTGCAGTCGGTTGAGTGTTGATAATTGTTGTGTCAGCTGCGGGGCCCCCATCACCTGTTCACGGGCTGTTATCTTGACTAGGCAGGTAGTTTAAGCATACTATCTCTAAAAAACTTACGTCTAAACTTTACTATTAACAAAGACTATATCCATATAGAAATGCTATTTTAACATTATACATATAGCATTTATCCCAATACTTGCAAAGAGCCAACAACATGTCATACATTTATAACAAAAACTTTCTCACAGACCGTAAGAATTGTTTTTCATTGTTTTTCAGTGGACACCAGGTGCTAATCTTGTTATTAATTCCTTTCTGTTTTTCCCAAGTGTTATCATCCTGGGAAAGGCTCAGACCAGAGCTGAGAAACTGTTTCATGCCTGGGAAAAGTTTCCCTAGCATGAGAAAGAGAAAAAAACTTCAGGCCCTGCAATTTTCAGCCTGGGGCTTCAATGGTGTCCACAATCTATTTGTACTCTTTTACAGTTAAAATTGAATGTGCCAATACAGACAAGACAGCTGTTGAGAAAGGTGCCTGTTTTGAAAGATATTTGAGAGTTTATTTGGTTTAGTTATGTACCAGAACACTTTCTTGAGCTGGAGCTGTTGATAGCAGCTGTGTGCTGAAATGTCTATGGCTTGTACCTGTTTATAGGGGTGTTCACTGCAGGGATGGTGCAGGTAAATTGGAGAACACTTCATGGCTGCTCTACTCCTCCATTTGCTCTCCTTATTTTGGCAGAATTTGCAAGGATTTTTGCTCAAGTGAAATGTCTGTTATCATTACTGTCTACTGGCCGGCACTATTCCAAAATTAGTTAGCCAGTAAACAATAAACAATGTATATAAGTATTTTACTGCCTGACAGATCATGTACCTGTAAGAGTACAGATTGTGTAGAAAGGAGGAAGAACGCACTTCATTTCATCTTAGAAAATTAATCTAAGTTTATAACAATGCATGTAGCTCAACAGTAGTCTCTAAAAATGATCTTATCATGCATCTTTCTTTGCTCATTGTAGAGATGTTTTGGCTTAAGTTTGACTATTCACTGCTTCAATGAAACATAAAAATTAGAATTTATATTGGTCATTGTTTTTACCATGTGGGGGTGTGCTGGGACACATGGAAAGGGGGGGTGGCCCATCCCCCATGGAAGCCCCGTGTAACGCACATGGTCCTGAGACAAAGGGAGCAAGGGGTCTCCTCTAGGAGCCTCCCCTGAGGCTGCAGGGACCAATCAGAGACCTGGGTTGGTGATTGACAGCCGAGGAAACCAATTAGAACGCTGTTTCGCTTTTACGAATCACAGGAAAGAAGTCAGTTTGGTGTCTTTTGCTTTCGGTGGGGCAGGTGAGAGGAGCTGGCAGGAACTCCGGGTCCCAGCATGGGGCCCGGCCCGGGCTGAGCTCCGGGAGGAGAAAGGGCCCAGCCCCGGGATGACTCCCGGCCCGGGAAGGCCCCGGGGTGGACTCGGCTCTGGCCCCGGCGGCCCCGGCCCCGGCCCGGCCCGGCACGGGACAAGGAGAGCCTGGACTCGGGAATGCCCTGGAGCGGCCGGACCCGTGGGGAGCCCGGCCCGCCCGGCCCGGCTCGGCCCGGCCCGGCTCGGCTCGGCTCAGCTCGGGCTCGGCTCGGCTCGGCTCGGCTCGGCTCGGCTTGGCTCGGCCTGGCCCAGCCCAGGCCTCGCACAGCGGCAGAAAGAAGTCCAGCCATTTTCATCATCTCGTGTGGCTGCGTCTTTTCCAGCATGACTTCAGCCTGGATCCTTACTGTTTTGGATACAAGTTTAACTTTTAGTGCCTGAATGAGACTTTGGATTTTCCTGAGCTCCCCAGAATGGAAAGCATGAAGCAGGAAGAATTACAGAAGTCAGCAGAAGGAAGACAAGTTCTTATAGAAGGAGAGATGGAGGAGTTGCCACTGATAAGTAGCTTAAAACCTTTTTCTTGTGGGCTTTAGAGGATCGTGACTTTACATAAAATTCCTTTAAACTGTAGAATATACTTGGGGAGGTTAAAAGTGCCTGAGAAGAAGACTTTTTTTGCCCTGAGAAATGGGCCTCAGGAAGTAGAGCTCTCTGTCTTTGGGACTGGAATTGGACAGAGACATTTGAGTGGAGAGTGAGATGAAGAGTCTTTTTGTGTTCTCAGCAGCCTGCCTTTAAAATGACACCCCATGTGTTTTCAGCAACCCATATACAGCTCTAGAAGGACTGTGAAAATGGGAGGAAATTCATAATTTGTAGTTTCCGTGTGGGTGCAGATTATGAGAGTGAGACACCCTCTAGGCCTAAACAAAAAGAAGGGACTTTTCTCTCTAGAGTGAACTGAAATGATTATTTAAGTGAATAACTGACCGAAGTTTTTTTTTCTGTATGTTGCTGGTATGAAGGAAGGGGAGGAGGGAATAATCTGGAAATCTCATCCTGAATTAGTTTGTGTTGTTAATAAATTTTCTTGTATCCTTTTTAAGCTTTAAGCCTGCTTTGTCTTTACTCCTAAACTCGATCCCCAAAAGAAATTAAATATATTAAAATTGGCAAACCCCAGTCGCACAGTAACAGGGGGAAAGTGCAAATGACATTTGTAAAATGTTGATGGCCAGATAAAATTGTAAAATACTATTGTTTAAATAACCTGAGATACAAAGCAGATGAATGGAATATTTCCATTTTGCTATAGAATATGAGTATAGGCTGAGAAAGCACAATGCTAATATTACAATTTCCTTATGATTTTAGAGTATTTTACCTTTCAAAATAGTTTTTGCACTGAAATATGGAATGGTGACTAATGTTGTAACTGATCCCATATACAAGATGCAAGACTGGAGAAATATTGCCTCTAGATTAATATAGAATAAAAATCTTGATAAAGAAAAGTACTATTTAAGCAATTACAGAGAAGGGACTTTTTTGGAGACAGGAACGAAACACAATGTTTTTAAGAGAGAATCTCTGACTTAGCCTGGATTTTAAAATGTGTAAGGATTGTGTGTGTTTTTTATTTAAGTGAAAAATATGGAATATTTATTTGCTTCTTCAGAAAGGAAAATTGCAATGCTCTGTCCACACAGACTTCCAAATGCATTACTTCTTTTTTTATATTAAATAAATCTTTCAGAGGAGGGAAAAATGTACACAACTTTATTCAGAAGAATTTGACAACAGAAAAGTGCGATTTTAACAGGTTTTAGTAAAATAGCACACATATTGTTTGCTTTTTTGATGGGCTTTTTTAGTAACATTTAAGTATGAGCCAGTTGGAATAGCATGCACAACTGCAGGAAAATAATGCAAATTTTGACATTTGAGGTTCTAGAAATTGAAGCTCTGTTGAGTTTAAACCAAAACTCTAGTATTTGAGCAAGCAGTGGAATTAAGACTATGCACTGAGTCCTAAAGTGAATCAAGTCAGGAGATGTTTGGTTTTTCTGAAGCCTGAGCATTTAAGTTAACTGTCAATTATTTTGATCTTCTGAGGAGGAGAACCAGTGCTCCTGCATTTTTCAAACTTTTTGCTTCCTTCTGTCTTTCCTACAGTATATATTTGGTATGTTGGACCTGAGGCATTCAGAGGCGTATAAAACAAATGGAAGTCCAACTCCCATTGGAAACCAGTGGAAGTTCAGTATCTTCCTCCTTTGAAAATTCCAGTCTTACATGACTATCATGACCATCAGTATATTTTTTGCTTTTTTTTTTGCTTTTTTTTTTTTTTTTTTTTTAAATTTTTGGCAGTGTTATTGATTGTAACATAAAAACTTTAAGAAATACACAATAACGAAGTGTAACTGAGATGAGGAGGAGTTTGGATATTTGCAGGAGGATGATTAAATGACCTGAATTAGGCTGTGAAATATATTCAGGCTGTGGGAGGACAAAATTTGGCAATAACATGTTGGCAGAACAGAGTAGTCTGAAGCTTGATTCTGACTTCTGTGACTGAACTTCATACCAGTGGGAGGAAAAATACTTGGAAAATGCCTGTGAGGATGAGGGAGGGATGAATACCTGCTCAAGGAAGAGAATTTCAGTTTGTCACTGTCACTCACCTTTTTGACCTCACATGAGAACAGGTGGGAAGATAGAATCTAAATGGATTTATTCACAGCTATAATATAGAGGTTCTTAAGAAAGAAACTTGCTAAGATATGCCTGTGCTACAATTGTTCTATGTATTTTAAGGGAATTGAACATCTAATAAAATCCTTTTGGATGTACAACCATTGGAACTTTGGTTCACTGATAAGTTAGTAAGTTCAAACCAAAATCGATGTATTCACTGATATTTATGCATTTATTATGTGGTCCAGAATACTGAAGTGCTCAAATAGTTATTCAAAGCATCTTTGTTATTGTTCTTGAGATAGCAGGATAGGTTTACTTTTAGACTATATTGTTCATGTCAGTTGGAATTTAAAATGGCTTCAGATCACCCTTCCATCAAAATAAAAATTTGTGTATGTACATATATGAAATATTAGATCTTTTTGTGTCTTTTGAGGTGCTAATATTTGGTTCTTGGAAATATATTTTCTAGCTCTAGGGACAGCACTTGTGTAAGGAATGTGTTTGAGATTTATTACTTGTACCATTTAGCACTGATTCAGCATTTAAAACTGGCCACCTCCAACATCTCAGGTGTAATATTCTTTTTATATGAGGTTTTCATTTTTAGTGAGAAATGAAAAAAAAAATAGTTATAGGTGTGGAATGTTGAGAGAAGTTTCCTCTTTTACCTTTTTCTTCAGAATCTCTAATACAAGCGTGTTGAAGAGAACATGAGGAAGCATACCAAAGCTGGAGGCCCCCCTTGGTCAGGCAGATCTCCTATTAGGAAGTTGCTAACCCATATGGTACACTTGTTCCATAGCTAAGTTCCAGCACCTAAATGTGTGGAATTGTAGTAAGTATCTGATTTTCAGTCTTTAAAGATGGGGCAACGCATAGAAATCTCTAGAACTGTGACTCCCTTTAGGTCATCTATTCCCTGTATCAGCTTGCTATAGGAGGAAAGGTGTGAGCTAAAATTCCTAGCAAAGAGACTACAGGGTAAGATGCCTTCAGGTCATTTTAGATGGCTTTCTGATTCAGGCATCCACAGAAATTCGGCTCTGCTACCAGGTAGAATGTGTACTGGTTTTCAGTGCAGGAGAGTTGGCAGAATTGGGTGTGGCTGATAAAGGATTTTTCAGTGGGATGAAGCAGTTGCACTCTGGGAACTCTTTTAAATTTGGAATCCAGTAATAAGCTTACTATAGAGAGACTTTGCTGTTCTGTAAATGACATGTTGAAGGACAAGATGTGTCTAGAAAGGTAGAAGCACTTAATTTCATTTCCTAGTGTGTAGTTCTATTTGTAAATGGCAAAAGAGTTTTGCCTTTGAGGCACAAGACTTGTACAAAATGTAAATTAACTTCAAATTGAAATAATTCATGGTTCTGAGCAAAAATAATATAATGGTTGTTATAATCATGTTTATGAAATACTTAATTTTAACACACAGTAATCAGCCAAAGCGATAACGCAGTGTAAAAGACTGCACACTTAATAATTGTAAATGTTACATGAGTGTGAGTTGCTTGATTAAATTTATTTGAAATGTGTTTAAAAGCATTTTAAGTAATAAGGCATTTATCACAAAATGATTGTTTCTTCACTTAAGCTCATTAGAAAATCACACATCAACTCATGCATAATTACAGGGGAATTTCTGCCACTGACTACAAATTATTACCACATTAACTGAAGTTTACTTAATTTATCTGTGATTTGGAAAAGGTGCTATCTAAATAGGAAAATTAGCTTATGCAGGGGATGAAACTATCAACATCACCACAAAGGACTTAGCTTTCTCTTACTTGTTAGAAAAATATGCACCTTTAAAGTCTTTTGTATGTAAACATCATACTCTAAAAAAAAAAAAAAAAAAAAAAAAAAAAAAAAAAAAAAAAAAGTTCTAAAGCTTTTCTTTCCATGTCAGACTCCCATATTATGGATCCAGTGCCAGGTATTTAATGAATCAATGACAGTCAAGGCACGTTTTCTTGCACCAGATGTATTCATTGTTTTTGATGATCATTGCAGTTTGAGACTGAATTGAAAGGGTTTGGGGGAGGCTGGGAAATGGGAAAGGAACAAGTTTTGCAGTACTGGCAAGTTGGTTCCCCAGCCGCAGAACTCCATTCTGCCAACACCCACAGCATTTATGCTGCACCATGTTTACATTCCCGCGGTGTTTACAATGGGCATAGCTCTCCTGTGGCCTGTTGTACCTTCTTTCTTTCCTAGACTTTGCATAACTTTGAGGATGGTTGCAACTGACAGTGTCCAAGCTCATAGTGTGGCTCATCACCCAGTGATCCTTTTACACCTAGTTTGCATGTTTTCTGCTTGTTGGTTCACAAGAGCCCTTGTGAAGGAGTAACTTAGGCTCAGAAAAATTACATGGTATGCACGTTTGTCCAGGAGGCATTTAGAAACATAGTCTTTGAAACTCAGGACTGTGCATTTAGAGAGAAATCACTCCCTAACTTTGCAGCCTTTCATTATGTGATGCATGAGTTAGTTTGAGCATTTCCCTATTGTGTATTTAAGTTCTGTATCATTCTTACTATTGGAAAGTATTTATGTCACAGTTATTGAATCTAAGAAGGGGGTTTTGTCTATTTTAATCTGGGACATTTCAGTCACATTGGCACTTTGCAGGGAACAATGGGCTGTATATGGAGATGTGAAGGAAAGCAGATGAAGAATCTATCAGGGAAGTCAGATACTTTTGATATTGACTTTGCTGTCAGAAATAATCTACCAGGAAATACTGCTCAGGTTCATAGTGAAGTACTTTTACTTTGTTTGCAGCAGCCCTCCTGAGGTGTACTTGTGTGTCCTTTGTTTCGGTTCTTTTGTATAAGCTCAGGATCTGCAAGTTGAAAATTATGCTCCTTCTTCCAAATTAGTACCTCACATTTATAGACTAAAGTATGGTTTCCTGTTTGTCTCTGAATGTATCTCCCTGGCTACATATAAGCCACTGGGATTCTTTAGCTACTAACTTTTTATTTCTTTCGAGGGCTCAAAGAGAGTTCTAAGGACTGTTATTCTCTGAGTAAGATACAAAGTTGAACCATACAATTTAAATTCATTATGTTTAGTGTTTCTGTGTATTTTCATGTCATTTTTGACAGCCTGTAGTAGGGTAGGATATGAAGGCTGCACGAGTTGGCTGTGCCAATGAAATGGTTATGAATTGCCAAAAAGGGCAGTCCTGCTCCCTCCTCCTTTCTGGTTCCTGTCCGATGCTAAGTTGAGCCATCTTGGCATACTAAACTGACAGAGACAGGTTCATTTTTTTTTTTTTTTTAAAAAAGGATTTCTTACCAATGTGGCAAGTTGAAAAGTACCTTGAGAAGTCCACCTACAGTACCTTTGAATTAATAGATTTATTCTGTTATCTTAAAAAAAATTAATGTGTGTAGTCACAATGTCACTTGAGTCTGTTTTAATTTTTTTTGTTTAATTTTTTTATTGTGCCTTTTTCTACGATTATAAATGATATTTTAATATAAGAATGATGATTGCCATTGAAATGGATGATTATTAGAAAAATAGATTTGACAATCTGAGACAGCTAATGCCATTTTCAGTTTTAAGAATTGTAAGGTATCCATTTATATCCTAAATTGCTAGGGAAATCATTATATCTCAGTATCTTAGCAATACACACATTGTTCGTTGAAAAACAAAAGTTAGAGAAGGTCTTAACTTTTGCAGTTCTTACAGTTTTAGAGAATTTTCTTTCTTTAATCTTGGAATAGTAATTTTAACCAAATTAGTCATTTGATATACTGAATGAATCATATTCTAAATCTTATTGTGCACATAATTTATTCTATATACAGAATTCATATTTAAGCTTTCTTTTTAAGTTGGTTTTGATTAATCTTAAAGAGCGCATTGCATCTTAGGTAGGAGGCAGTATATTCAGTAAAGAATGCCAACTTTGCCAATGGTTGAAGAAATTGTAATGATAAAAAAGAAAAGTGGGGGAGAAATCCAAAACAATAAGAGTAGCCATTCTACTGCAGTGACAGCAGCAGTTTAGAACACTGTATCAAAATGAATGGGCTTTGCATAATTGATTTCAACATACTAGTAGCCAGAGGTCTAAACTGCTCTAAGCCAGAATTTATTAGCCATGCTACAAAGGAGGAACAAAACTGCAATCTGCTGCAGAGGAGGCAGAGAATAACATTGCTGTTAGAGTAAAAGCATTAAATGTAGGACGGAGCTACCCCTTTTGTATATTTATTGGAGTTACTCTGTTCATCTCATTCAAGTGTCATAAAAAACTATTTTAGAGTCTTTGTGCAATACCAAACACTGAGACTTAGCATCTTACTACTTAGTAGGTTTTATTACCTAATTTGAATGGCATGCCTGCACAAAGTGTAATAGTTGTGCCTGTAAGATCTCTTGTAACTGGGAAGCATTTTGAATAAGCTCAGCAAAACTAGAGATGCAAAAATAAGCAAGATGCCCTTTTGGGATCCACTTTACTTGCTTCTTGTTGCACATTCACACACAAATTCTAGTTTTTATTTAATAATGTTCTGCTCTACTGTGAATCAAGTGTGTTTCCTGGACCTTCCTAAAGGGAAGAGGATTATGTGCATTACAGAAGCACATATAACTATACTACAGGATGTGAAAACACTAATAGCTCGAAGTAAAATTACTGTGCTGAACAAATGAGAACATGTAATTTTAATGTCCTGTTTCCTTGCTGCATTGTGCAAATATTGTACTGCATATTGTCTGTTTTGCTTTGCCTCCTCTGGATACAAACTTGTGAGTATATGAAGAGTCTGGATTCATGCAACAGGCTCCTGAGAGTAGAATGATTATATATTTGATAAAGGAAAAAATAGATTAACTTTTTCTGAATAGAATCAAAGATGGGTAGGTGACGTGAAGGACTGTAAAACAAGATTTGAATGAAGTAATGTGTTCAATGTCAGGATTCCCAGGCTATTAGACTTCTTCTTTAGAAAACCATGACAAAGTTCTTCATTAGCATTTGTTACACTTCATTCAGCAATGTGAAATATTGACAGTGATTTCTTTAAACATGAGTATTCTGCATAGATCAGCATCAAGCACCTTAGTTCTGCCTCTGCTCATATAAGGAGCTAAATTATATTAAGAATATTGCACATTTATCAGTAGCATACTGTTTATTCTGAGAGGATCCAGAACTGTGATTGATTGAATGAGGTTCAGTACTCTATAATTAGGAGACTTTATAACCTCTTTTTAAAAAGTTTGACTAAGGAAAGTTTGAGTAAAGAGAATTGTCTGTTACTGGAAATGTTTTATTCATTTCTTTTTATATTTGCTCTAAATTCACAGTATCTTCATAATCTCCACAGAACTGTTGCTGTTGTTGTTCAGAGGTTGCTGAAATATCCTATATTGTTTGAGCAAAAGCTGCCTCAGAAAGATAATGAGGTAAATCTTTGGTAATTTTTGTTTTGTCTTAGGCTATTTAGTTCTGTGACATTCTTTACAACAGAAAATTATGAACAGGTTCTTGTGACCCATTCTAATTGATGTGTTGATCTATACGACCCATCTTTTCTGTTCTGATAAAGACATCAATTTGATTCAGTGGTTGAATCATGATTTTTGAGATTTATGCTGAAATTACTGAAGGAGAAGAATACTGGCCAGATTGTAACATCTTTAACAACATTCCAGTGCTTTTCTTGAGAATGTTTGGGAGAGCCCATATGCAAAAAGTTGTGTGGAAGTTCAACTTGCCTTGCACCACAGGTTTAACAGATAGTCAGGGGAAATCATCCTTAATAATAATATTAACAATGATAATATGAAGGTCCTGGAGGACGGGTTGGAAGCAGCAGCATGCCTGCTAATCTTTTTTTGCTTGTTTGCAAAGAAACTTAGATAGGCCTTTTCACATTAAAATAAAAACCAATGGAATTTTTGGGTTACTGTTACATGCCTTTTCCATCAAAGAAGCCTTGTAGGTGAATAACCTCACAATTCTAGTAACTCTTGATGTGAATTCTTCCTCTGTGGAGACCTGGATAACACAGATATGCACGTGATGTACACTGATGGTTTCTTCAATTGTTTTTACATCTTTTCTCTGAAATTAATACCTCAGAAGAGGAGACAGGCAAAATAATCAGGTTCAGCTTTGAAATGGAGAAGCCATTTGTGCACTGTTTTGACCATCAAATCATACTAAATTAGCGGTGAGCCAAAAATCCTCAGAATGAATTGGACATTAAACAAGAAGGAAACACCCTTTTTTAATTCCTTACTCTTTCAAGTTGTTTCCTAAATTTGACCACACACAGATATCTTTACATGCTTTATCTTCTAAATAACCCTTTTCAATATTTTGAAGAAACCTGGGAGAAGAAATGCAGAGAATCTTTGATAGGAATCACAATCTGTGCCTTCTTGAAGAGCTGGTCACTGAATCTGTTTAAATATATAGTGGGCTGGCCTGTTCCACCAGCAGGACAAAAGAATGTTGACACAAACTGATGGCTGAATTTTCAAGGGTGAGGTTTACAGCAGGTGCAATAGAAAGAAAGTGGAAAAAGCAATTTAAAAGTTAAGTATGTATGTTGTAATTATGAGTGAAGATAGTATAATCTGGTGCTTTCTATTATAGAGACCTGTCATGGACTAACCCCAGCCATCAACTAAGCTCCCACGCAGCTGCTTGGAGAAAATCAGGAGGGTAAAAACTAGAAAACCCATTGGCTGAGATAAAGAGAGTTTAATAGAGAAAGCAAATGCCACTGTGCTGCTTTTCAGCGGGGATAGAGTTAATTTTCTTCACAATGGCTAGTACAGGGTTGTGTTTTGGATTTGTACTGAAAACAGAGTTGATGATGCAACATTTTTGTTATTGCTGAGTAGAGCTTGCACAGAGTAAAGGTCTTTTCTGCTTTCTGTACGGACATATTGGTGTGAAAATTGGGAGTACATAGGAGGCTCAGAGGGGACACAGCCAGTAAAGGTGATCCAAACTGACCAAAGGGATATTGCTGACCATGTGACGTCATATTCAGTATATAAAGTGGAGGAGAGAAGGAGAAAGAGGGGTACACGTTGGGAGTGATTGCATTTGTCTGCCCAAGTCACCATTATGTGTGATGGGGCCCTGCCCTCCTGGAGGTGGCTGAACACCTCCCTGCCCATGGGAAGAAGTGAATTAATTCCTTCTTTTGTTTTGCTTGTGTGTGTGACCTCATTTAAAATTGTATACAAATTTTCAAATTATAAGCATTTGGGATTAATTTCTTCAAGCCAAGCATCTGCCTTAGTTAGGTGGCTTTGTGGGAGAGTTTCAAGTACATTTGTAAGTAAGTTCTTATTTCTGAGAATAAAGTTAAGGAGTAAAGATGTTTTGCCTATCTTGAAATTAATGCATACCTGTTATGATTTTGAAGCTCCAGCCAGTTTTCAAGCAGAGACTTGAAATTTGTCAGGGCATCCATCCAAATCTACGTAGAGCTGTTAAGCTCTCCATTTTTGGTCAGTTTGCAAGCCTTTGAAAATCTAAGCTAGCCTGCACAGCAAGGTAGACTTGTCAGAACCTAATGGTTGACTACAAGATTCACAAAAGTGTTCAGTTTTCTGACCAGCTTTGGTGTGGGGGGCAGGGAGTGACATATTTAAGTAGGAGCTGTAAGCCTCAATACATTTGTGTGCATTGCTCTGGGATTGTGTCCACACATCAAGCTCTGTCACTTTAGGTGTTTTTGGTGTCTACTCAGCCAAATACACTTAAAACTTTGGGGTTTGAGTTGTTTGCTCTCTGTTTTTAATCTCTTCCAGTTCTGGCACTGTGCAATGCCAGGACAGATTTTTCCATTGTCTTCTCAGAGGTTGTGTCACTGCAGCCAGAAGGAAAGCTGGCATGACTGCGTGTAGAGTTGGGGGGCTCGGGTGCAGGAACCCCAGGAGACACCTGGGGAACTGGGTAGAGCAAGGAGGGAGGGGTAGGAGCCTGAATGTGGAGGGAAAGTAGGTGGAAGAGAAAGTAGGGGAGGATCCTTGCAGGAGGAAGGGGGACCAATGACTGGTGCATAGGAGAAGAGTTAGAAGGCAGGATGGGGGCAAGAAGAGCTGAGACTGAACCAAGGGTATTAGAGAGCAGGAACAAGCAAGATGGGTAGAATTAAAAAGGGGGCAGGAACTGACATGGGTGGGCATGAATGGAAATAGAGGGAAACAACAGGAATTGTGACCTGGGATACATTTTTTTTCAGCAAGTATGTGCTGGTTGCACGGGGTGGGGAGGGGAGCCGCCTGAGAGAAGAGCACAAAGCCTGGAAACAGGAGGGCTGCCCCTCTCTGGGAGCTTCCCCTGTGGGCTGCAGGGTCCAGAGGGCTGATTTAGTAGTTGACAGCCCAAGAAACCAATTAAAAAGTTATTTGGCTTTCACAAATCACATTGGTAAAGCTAACTGGACTCTCTTTTGTCTTCCAGCTGGAGACAAGCGGCAGCCTGCAGGGCTCCGGCCCGCTCAGCTCTTTCACTTTCTGGATGCAAGTTTAACGCTTTAGTGCCTGGATGAGACTCTAGATGTCCGGAATGAAAGGAATAAAGCAAGAAGAATAACTAAAGTCGGCGAAATGAAGATTAATTTGCAGATGGGAAGAGATTGAAAAGATGCCACTGATAAGTAGCTGAAAACCTTTTTTTTGTGGGCTATAAGGGGACTGTGACTACACTAAAATTCCTTTAAACTGTGAAATATACTTGGGGAGGTTGGGTGCTTGAGAGGAGAACCTTTGGCCTCGAGGAAATGGGGCACTCTGTTTTTGCGACTGGAATATAGACAGAGACTTTTAATAGAAAAAGAGATGAAGAGAATTTAGTCTTTCAGCAGCTTGCCTTTAAAAGTAGTACCCCAAGTGTGCATCATAACCCATAACACGGCTCTGGAAGGACTGTGGGAATGGGAGGAAAAATCACAATTTGCAGTTGTTCTCTGGGTGGATGCCGATTGTGAGAGTGAAGACATCCCCTAAGCCTAAACCAAAAAAAGGACTTTTCTCTTTAGAGTGAACTGAAATGATTATTTAAGTAAATAACTGATTGAAGTGTTCTCTGTATGTTACTGTTAAGAAATGTGAAAGATGAGGGAAGGGGGAAGGAGGGAATAATCTAGAAATCTTATTCTGAATATTTTGTGTTATTAATAAATTTCTTCTTATACCCTTTTAAGTTTAAGGCCTGCCTTGCTTGTCTTTGCTCCTAAATCCTATCTCTTAAAGCAATTAAATATATTAAGATTGACAAACCCAAGTCGCACCAAAGTAGAAATTTCAGAATGAAAGAAAACCAAAGCTTACTTTTACATCTCTCAAGTGCAGGTTAAATATTTGGTTTAATGATGCATTTGTAAATACACTATTCTATTAGAATGCAGGATCTTTGGGGTTCTGATTCTGCTTGATTGTGATTGCTATAATATTGTGTATGCTTTTTGCAGACTAATGTTTTATTCCATGAGGATAAATACAATATCATTACCATTTCCTAGTTGCACCACAGTATTACTGAATTTCTCTCCTGTTCACTTTTGGTATTTAGGTGTGAGGTTCTTTGTGTAGAACTTTGTGTCATGGATTTTGATAGATGTTTTTGTTTCTACTAACAATGACATACATATATATCCAGATGAAGTCTCTTTCTATTCCATGGTCAGCAACAAACTCTTCTATTAGTAATAAAGCATGCCTTTGCCGTGGGGCAGAGTTGAACTCAGAGGCAGGCTCATCCTCCACACCAGTGCCAGCATTGTTAATTAGATACCTACTGTGTTTGGGGAGGGGAGTTTGTGTGACTAGGAGGAAAAATCTTCCTGCTAGCTGAATACAAAAGTAGATTGGGTATGCCTACCAGCTGGGTCTTCAGCATTTTATATGTTTTGTTCTGTTATCAGAATTTTTCCTCTTATCCATAGCTACCTCCCAGTAAATTCACCTTACACCCAGCTAATAAAGCAAGAGAGAACAAGTGTAGTGCTCTGAGAGCGATCTGATAAGGATTTGTTTAAAAGCTGTGCAACTGACATTCCTGTGTCCCCTTCTTGATATTCCTGTGGTCACTCAGGATTCAACAACATTTTCTTAGGCAGCAAGTAGCCTGGGACCTGGAATACTGAATTTGCATCTAAAGAAGCAAAAGGTGATAGTGCAAATACACCTTATAGTCTGTTATCCTTACTTGGGCAACTCTCCTTGGCTTTCTAATTAGTTTCCCATTAACTCATTTCAGAAGGGAAAGAAGCAGTCTACGTGAGGAATACCTATACCTTTCCATTGTCTTTGGCATGATACAAATGGAATTATTTTCCCAGAAAACAGAATTACTTGCAAAAGACATAAATTAATTTGCTAAGAATATTGGGGCTAATGTTTCCCTAGATGTTGCTCTTTGTTCTTCAGGATTGTTATGAATTAAAGAGAAAGATTCCTCATCATGGCTGCTCCCAGCATAACAATGAGTTTTTGATGCCATAGATGATTTTTACTAGAAATTGTTGGTCTATTTGTGTCCTTGCACATATTAAAATAAAATACAAAAATGAATGCTTTCAGTATGCTTCCATTGAGCTGTCTTACTGTTGAGCCACATCTCAAGGCATCTCAGATGTGAAAGCAAAGTTATGATTCTCTGCTCTAAAGATGAAAGCCAGGACAGGAATGCCATTGCTGCTATGGGGAGAAGACAAGCACTAATCTAAGCAATTCTTCCTTTCCTGTCCAGGTAACTGCTGCCTACATACTCCATCTCTTTTCTTGCTCAGTGGGGCAGGAGTAGTTGCCAGCATAGCTGTCCTTTCCAGAGATGAGGTGAAGTAGGAGCTGGCCTCATATTGCTACTCCCAACAATATGGTAATCTATACAGAGCAGCTTGCTTTCCATGGCTTCAGACAGACATGCATGAGCAAAACTGCAGTTACTAGGAAAAAAAAAAAGGAATTTGTTATAAAGCAATAGCAAATCAGAGTAAGTGACCTGTAATTTTTAGTGCAGTGTTTTGGCTTAGTTTTGCCTAACATCTCTAAAAATTCAATCTAATGGAGTCCTTTAAAGCTCTTATAGTAGTAGTTCAGAACAGCTAGTAATTAGTGAGTGGCAAATTGCTTTTTTCCACCCAAATCTCCCTGCTAAATGTTTGTTTCTGCCTGTTTTCTGTATGCTGTTCCAACAAGTAGTAATTGTGGGCTGACTAAACAATCATAGTCTGCTGGGAAGGGTGGTTTCCTTAGAAGCTGAGAAAACTCCACATCGCTCAACTGATATTTAAGCTTTGATTCCAAGTCTGTGTGCAAGATCCTGATTTTTTCCAGGGTTCTGAGCAGATGTTGGTACCTACCCTAACAGTGTTGATAGCCAGACCAGTTGCATTCGTAAGTAGGACCTTACTTAGTCTTAGAACTTTCCTAGATAATGGAAATTTTTTGTTTTCAGAGCACACCTTACCTGCATATGTTCTTAGGTGTGCCTGTGTTGAGTTTAGGAACTGAAAAAGGAACTAATTTTATAGTTACCTCTGGATTATTCTCTTTAGGCATGGAAGTAGAAGAAGAGCATGTGGTTCTGCTTACTTTGCATTTGTTTTTGCCAAATTAAAAGAAGAAAATCTTTGAAGAAGCTGAAGTGAGGTAGGATGAGCAATTTTCTGAACTTTGCATATTCAGTTACTGGTAGTAAATTCCTCTGAGAGGAATTCCAAACTAGCCTTCCAAACTGCTCCTCTAGAGAGCTTTAAAATTCAAAGCTCCACAAAGAAGGCACCTAGGTGTTAATATCCTTAACCAAAATGTTGCATAAAGCTACTCTGAATCTCCAGTTCCAACTTCTTTATAATATGCATTTTATTGGAAAACAAATTTTGGATAGGAGATGCTACAGAATAATCTGTGAAACTTCACAGGGGCTTGCCTTTCCCAGACAATGATTAACATCTTGAAATCAAGTTTATATAATCTAGTTTCCCCCTATAATGGATGTGGTTTTGGAAAGAGCACTGATAAAATCTTTGCATTAATCGAAATGGAAATTCTACACCACCTTCAACATTAGTTTAGATCTAGGATATAAAATCACTGGTCCCTGTGAAACTCAGTAGAATGCAGGCTACACATTAAATATTTTAGTTCACGTGTTTCCTCCACAGATTTTGTGACTATTAAAAAGACTATCTTTAGGGCTAAGTGCTAAAGAGATTCTTACTCCAAATGCTGATGAATTCTGCATTTTGAACGAGGGGATTATAGGAGGGATGCAGAGAATATTTATGAAGTACCCTTCCCCTCCCTTTGCCCTAAGAAATTCTGTACAAATCCTTCTCTAAGTAGGAAAATCATAAAAGACGTGCCATGGTAAAGTACTAAATTTACAGATAGTGATGGCTACCACATTTAAATAAATTATTTTATAAGATCAGATAATACTAAAGGGTTATAAGTGATTTGCTGCAATTAGCTAGTAATTGACTAAACAAAAATATCTCTGCTATGGTAGTTAACTAAATCTGAATTCTCTAATCTGTTGCTAAACACTAATATTTCAGAAGGACTTCCTCCTGACCTGGGCAGCCATGTTTCTGTCCTGCATCCAGCAGGACCTGCTGCTGTCCAGGACCAAAGATTCTGGAGTGCAGCTGACAATTTCTTGGGGCAGTCACAGGTAAAACGGAGAGGTTTCTGCTGTTGGAAACTGCAGCAGTATTTTAAGAGTATTGTTATTACAATTGGTTATTACCAGTTGGAGCCTATAGAAATCGTTCTCCTTTGATTTCCTGAGGTCATATGGAAAAAGATGAACCAGGTATAAGCATGGGCAAATTAATTTCCCTTGCTCAGTAGGGATGCATATTTCTGATGATCAGTTTTCTTCCCCACACCTGGATAAAAGCAGGTGTTGGGGAGAACAGCTGTATCATCTCCTTCCCTAACAAGATGAGCAGGCCAGCACAGAAGGCCCACATTTATGCCTCATTCACTCCTTTATTTTCCCTGGAAGAGAAAGGGAGCTGCCTCTTCAGGAAATGCAGCTGAGGGAGTGGCATGCTCCCTCCTTTTCTTGTTCTAACAAGTGGTGGTGGCTGGGAAGGCATGAGCCCAGCTATGAGGAAGGGACAATTGCTGGAATGGGCAGTTTCAATGCAGCACCTCCTATTCCCCTATCCACAGCAGTAGCAGCATCTGAATCTCTGGGGTGGCAACAGCAGTCCTGCCATTTCTTAGTGTGCTGATCCAAGAGAAAACATTCTCATGGGCAACACTGAACATGTCTGATCAGTCAGAAATATTTCAGATATATTCACAGTGAGTGTAACTGTGTTTATCTGGTTGGATAGTCTTGTGAGCATTGGGCATTCCTGAGTTCTGTATTTGGCCCCCGGTTTGTCCCTTGAGAGGTGGCAGAAGTTTTGGCTTAGTACAAGCAACCTACAAATCCCATCATACAGCAGGAATGTCAGAGACTTCGTAAGAGAACCCTGAGGACTGTAAATACCTGTCTGATAGTGTATACGGCATAAGCGGAGCAGTGCAGAGTGACAGAGCCATTTGCACGTGTGCACGCACCTATGAAGTAGTAAAAGGGCAGAGTGCACCTGACACTGTGGGGCATCCTCAACAGTGCTGTCCTAGATTTACCCATCCCCCCCAGATGCTCCCACTTGCATTTAGTCTATAGCTAGGCAACTACTCTGAGTGCAACAGAGCTCTCTAGGCTTTTCTACAAACTCTGCCTCCTTTTCTGAATCAGCTGAATAAAAAATTATTTTTTAACCTGTGTGCTGGCATTGGCTGCTAAAATGGTCATAAAGGTGTTGAGGAGAGAGTCTTGACACCAGCAGTACATTGGGAAAGGACTGGATATGCCTTTTGGTCAAACACGCTTTTTTTGACATTTTAGCAAAAAGTATTAATAATAAGGACCTGAAAAAAATTCCAGATTAGTGAAGTATGTCCTATGTAAATAACATACAGATAACTTTTTTCTGTCCAGAATGGGATGGTGAGGTATCTCCAAGGGGTTTTTCTGTATGTTTGCTTCTGGACTGACAAGAATGTAAGAGATGAACTTTCATGCTAAGGCAAAACTTGCCTGTAATTGCAAGTTGGATTTTCCTTATCAATTAACAGTTTTTTGTGTACTGTGAACATTTTTGAAATAATTCCTATGGGAGATTTCCATTGATAAGGACTTACCAACTATGCATTGTAGCTGTTTCAGGATTGGTTCTGCTGGCTTTCTTATTGCCAGCATCACGTCTTATTTGGAAAGCTCTGCATAACAAGGAAGCCCATGGATAGTCTAGTAGATATTGTATTAAAAGTAATGTTGCTAATGCAAAAATTGAAGATGTTTTTATGTAGTTGCTATGGACCTACTGAGTCACTACGTACAGAGATTGAATTTTTGCTGTCTTGAATGTTTTTTATACCCTGTAAAGATGGCATTCTAAGTGCTACCAAATCAGAGTGGAAGCATTTCACACTTGGGTTTGTTCAGGTATGAAGCAATGCTAGAGGGAGGAGACTCTGGAGGATATAGCCATCAAATTCAATCATTATCTCTGAGAAGAACAGGTGCTGTAGTCTAGAGGCAGGCAGGAGTGTGAACTGTTTAGGTACACGTTCATCACAGAATGATGCTGATACTACTCAAATGCTGAATTACAGTTACACGACTCCTCAATTCTCCTGAACAGTGCAGTGCTGCTTAAACTGTGTGGTGGGGAAATGACTTCAGGTGTAGGCAAGCATATTCATACACTCAGGTCTTGGTTTTTGAGTGTAGTCTCCTACAGAGAAAAAAATAGCCTAATTTCACTAATTTCAACACAAAGCACCAAACACATTTCATAGATATTAAAACCTCTGTAAAGTGTAGCTTTCTGGCTGTGTTCCAGCCTTTACTGGCTAACACTTCCTTCAAAAAAGCTGTCTTTTAATGCACTTTCGCAAGAACCTAATGATGCAAAATTTCAGTTTAAAGGAATATATGTTGTTGGGTTTTACACTTCTTTGTTATGTATGTCAAAAACATGAGTAACAGCATCTTTAACTGGAAAGAGCTGGGGGAGTAATCAAACAAAATAAAATGATTGCTAAATACTTTGGACCAAAAAGAACTGAACACTCTTACATATTTTGTACCAAGTTGGATGCTCATGCTGTATTACTTTGTAGGCAACCATTGTGTTGTGGTGCCCACCACAGTAGCCTCCACAAACAGCCTCAGGGATTGCCACCATCTTTATTTAGAGGGGGAGAGTTACAATGAGTTTCATGGTTCTGTCGACAAATTTTGCAGAGATACTCTTGAAGGATTTGAATGTCTTGTGATAGCAATCAGGGCTTATCTATAGCGATGCTTATTTGGAGTAATTAAGCTGAAGATGTGGCGAAGACTGCCTATGATACAACTAACTACATCTTGATACTGTCTTTCTCGCAGAGACCATTGAGTTATATGACAAATTCAAAATTAATTAGAGCTGTACAATATCATTAAACTATACAATGTCTTGAGTAGGAACTAACCCACAAGCATCATCAAAGTCCAACTCCTACCCTGCACAGGACAACTACAATAATCACACCATATTCCTGAGGGTGTTGTCCAAATGTTTCTTGAACATGTGCTGTGACCACTTCCCTGGGGAGCCTGTTCCAGTGTCCAAACACTCTGTGGGTGAAAAACCGTTTCCTAATATCCAACCTAAACTTCCCTTGACACAACTTCAGGCCTTTCCCTTGGGTTCTGTCACTCGTTACCATAAAGGAGTGATCAGTGCCTGCCCTTCTGCTTCCCCTCAGAAGGAAGTTGCAAATCTCCCCTCAAGCTACCTCTTCTCCACGGATTGATACAGAATATGGGCAAAATAATCATCATAGCAGAATGGGAACTTGAGTTCACCTTCAAGGAACTTTGTTAAGTACAGACTTACACTTTCAGATAATGCAATTGACTTGATTTTTCAATTCAATTAAATTCAAGGCCTTGTAAATTTACCTCAGATTAGACACCCCAAATGAACGCTTTCAATTACCAATTTTCCTCTTATTTTTCAAGGCTAGGAGAGATGGTGTATGGTCTTCCTTTACTTACAATACTATCACATCAGACTCCTTGAGCCTTTGCATTGATCAGAGATTTCTCATATATCAATCTGATCTGGGTAGGTCACTTGTCTTCCCTAGTCTAATGACTCCTTTTTTTTCAACCTCTCCCAAGACCCCAGAGGCTGCCAGGGGTCTGCCTGCCCAGAGACTTCTTTGCAGAGTATAATTCTCAAACCTTTTCATTCTAGGTAAGCATATTGGGGGAAATGTCCTAAAGTAATAACGAATTATACAAGTTAGATAGGAGGTTTTGATTATGCTCATCTATTTTCCTGCTTGGCAGAAATATGTTCTTGAAGTGAAGTGTTTCTCACAACATGGAGTGGTTTGGGGATTGTTATTTGTACTTGGTGTAACTAGGCACATGTAAAACTGTGCAATGCTTAGAACTGTTCTCTAGCTAGCCAAGACTAATGTTGTTAAAAGAAATGGTGGCTTGTAGTACTGCTGGACAAGGTTTAGGCCGCAGTGGACATGTTGGCACAAATCTGTGCCTTGTGTGTACCAGCCAAAAACTATATTTAGTTGCTAGTTTTGCTGCCTAGTTATTTTTCTGCATATTTTACTGTTCATTCACACACTTCTTTCACATGCTAGCTGTTTTTGTGTATTTCTTAATTTAGACCAGTGTTTATAACAGGTGCACACTGTGTGAAAGTTTTAGGAGTCTTTCGATAACTTGTTGAAACCCCCCAAGGCCGTTGGAACATAAACTACGCTAAATCAGGAGAGAAGTTGAAAACACAGAATACCAAGATTAGAAGACCCAAGATAACGGGGGCCGGCGAAGATCTTGAAGACCACCAATTGTGGACTTTGGGGGGTTTGGACAGGGCGGTTCAATACCCTAGAACTGCCAATTACAAGATGTGTGACCACGTGGGTATTAGTTCAAGAATGTATAATTAGGGTGAATTGTAAACAGTAAATCGGCTTCTGCAAAATCATATTGATTTGCTGTCCAGAAGTCCAGTTTTTTCCCGCAGTGGCTAAAATAGGAAATGAACATCCTATTGCCAGGTCAACCAGATTCCTTATTTGTAAGTATTAGTGTGCGTATGAGACGGATAAGATACAATGAGGACAGACAAGAGCTGAAAGCTCTTCATAGCACCATGGGAGGGAAGGGTTGTGAAAAATACTGCCTCTAGCAACAATGACCTAAACCCTTCATTCTCTTATCACTCTGCGTACATGTAAGTGAGAAAGAGGGAGAATTATTAGAAGGATCAAAAGGCAAAAATCTGTTTCTTAATTAACTGTATTTCAGTTTCCTGAGGGAACACACAGCATGTTTCTGTGTGTTTTCTCAGATTTCAGTGGTGATGACAGACAGTGGATCAAAGATGTTGACTCACTTTAATGGCCCTCAGTTTCTTTGTGTTTACAGTAGATGATTTGTTAATTTTCCAGGTTTTGACTTTATTCCTGGAAATATTATTTTTAGGGTTTCATTACTAACCTTCTTGTGAAATCTACTTGCTATGCAAGGAAAAAAAAAGCAGAAGTAAAATTTAAAAAATGCAGGGGTTTTTTTTCTATTTGTATCATCAAGCAAAAATGTTTGTTGTTATCATGAAAAAAATGTAGTGGTCAGAATCTTTCCACTTGCTACATTGATTGTATGGAAGTCTAAAGAACATTGGTTCACTTGTGTAAGAAACAGTGATGTTTTGAATAGAAGATTTAATGTAAGTCTGTTGCACCACTAAACCTTTAAAGTGCTTATTTGGGGAATGTGCCCTGCATCTTACTGCCACTGATTTCCATAAAATTGCGTATGATTCTAACTCTGGTCTCTTGTTCTCCATGTCCAGAAAGGCTGGGAATTCTGTGGTGGGAAAAATGTGCTCACACCTGAAACAGGCAGTGCCTGTCTCTATTCAGCAGATGTTTTTTCAGCCTTTTGAGAATTGCACAGATGGACCCCAAACAGTGCAATAATACAAACAAAAAGATAAGTGTTCTTTTTTTTTTTTTTTTTTTTTTTTTTTTAATTATCTCTCTGGTTACCCAGAAGTTCTTGTTCTAATCTGTAGAGGACTACTAGGTGCTCAGCATTTGAGAAAATCAGATCATGTAAGTACCTACATGCAGATATAAGTCTGACAGACACCCAGTTTTGAAAGTCTTGCCTAATGGGTGCAGTGTGGGTGATCAAGAAATTTAAATTGGGTTCCTTGGAGCTGAGAGATGGAACCATTGATATAAACCACTTTTTTTCCGAGCTGGAAATAATTTTATAAGAAGTGGTTAATAATTTCCAACTCTAGTGTGTTTCGTTTTCCTTCCCTTGTTTTATAAGACATTCTTCATTTGACTGTGGGGAAATCAAACATAAAGTATTGTTGTATCATGTGTTACAGCTGCTTCCATAACATTTTCTCTTTTATTTGCCTAAGTCAGAATAGAACGGAAGTACTCTTTTTTCCAGAGAAGATTTCTGTGTTGGTAAGGAGGAAAAAAACCCAACAACTTGTGTCAAAGCCTTAGACACCTGTAGTTTCATCTTTAGAAAAACATGAAACAAAACAAAGGAAAACAGTGGCTTTTGCAGAGATTGTACTAGAAGGAGAAACTGGGGGAGCCCAGGGTATTTTATTATTTCTGAAATGCAAATTGCAGAGAAGAAGGGACTTTTCTTTCTCATGAAACCTCTGTCGTTTTTCCATTCAGCCAGTTCTGAATGTAGCAATGCAGTATTTGTCTTCTGTTTAGGATAAGCATGTGATTGGCATTAAGTGTTTGAGCATGCATCTTTCTTTTATCTCATACAAGTACTGTTTTCCATCTTTCTGTTCAGCTAAGTCATGTTGAGTATTTTATGCAACCTAGAAGAGTCTCTGTGTTCTTAATCTTGTTACCTGGTCTCTCAGCATTTATTCATTTTTCAGTTGCCTATGGAAGTGGAAAGGTTAAGGTACAGTAACTGAGCCCCCTGATGGCAAAATGTTTCCTTGTAAAACTCCTGCTTGCATTTTGCCCTCTATTTGCCTTTTTGTTTTGTACACTTCAGCTCTAAGATAATCACATATCATGTTACATACAAATCTTCTATTTTTCCACAGGTGCACACAGCATGTTAATGGAAACAAAGTACTGATGTATATAGGCAAATTACAGCAGATATGCTAACCCATAAAATACATGACATAATGTTATTGATTGGGAAATACTAGCTGGTGTAAGTTATTCAACACAGAAAGTTTCCTGAAATTATCCATATTCTCTTTACTGAGTTTGTTGCAGCTATGTGTGTATAAAACAGCATGTTACTGATGCATGAAATTCTTTGTTTTGATACCCAGAAGTGTTGTTTCAGCTTTGATTTTCTTCCCTGAGTTCTGTCACACCCTATTATAAAGCTTTGAGTAAAGAATGTTCCTTGTAAGGCAAGTTAGGTCTCCAGACTGCACGCTTTTACTAATTATTTTTTGTTTTTACTATTATTATTTTATTGGTCTTACTCTTATGCAAAATTGTCTTGATAGACGAGTAGCTCAGAGCAACATCTGTAGTTTATGGATATAGAAAATGCATGCAGTCTCTCACTGTCTTTACAGATGTGCTTTAGGGCAAATGAAATGTTCAGATAATGGAAGGGCAGAGTGTTAATGAATCTCAGTCAGGAAAACAATACTTACTTCTTTTCTTTAAAATAAATTCAAACCTGAATTCCAAATTACTTTTTAAAACATCTTTAGTGCTTTTTCTTCATACTATTGCTATTGTTAAATTCAATGCAAGAAAATATGCTTGATGTGTAATTCAAAAAAACAAGTAATTAGATTGGGGTATTTGTTTTCCAAAACAGATTTGTCAGAAAAATCACTCAGACTCTATAAAAATGTTGACTAGTGCTTTTGACTAGTTGTTGGAGTAATTTAAGTTTCTATTGGTGTTTGTTTCAGAGAGTCTGTTACCATGTATTGGAAAATGACTGCTGCAGCATTAATAACATTATTGCAGTCTGTAAAGACTGCAAAGAAAACGAACTACACAGAAATTGCTGTTTTGGAAAAAAAACAGTGATCCATACAGTCTTGTATCTTGTCTCTCATAGTAACCAATATGCGATGATTCAGAGGAAGAAATACACACGGCGAATTGTGTTATAGTGTACTACAGAGGAAAAATTCATTCTGGCCCCAGATGGTGCTCAGTTTATGCCTTAAAGCATGAGGATTGATAGCTACTGTAAATTTTATCTTAGGTAGTGTTACCAAAGTGGATTGCTCCTTGTTGTCCATAGTTTGCCCTTCACCTGGCCTTCAGAGAATTACAGTGCTCTTCCTTACTGCTGGATTCATCGCTTTTACCTTTGCTGTTTTAAGCAGATGCAGTAATGCAACTCAAAGACTTGTGCCACCATTTTACATGTCACACACATTGTATTTTTTATCAGTAACAGGCCAGTTCAATACTTTTAGTTAAATTGAAAATATTACTTTTCAACGGGGCAGAGCAGACTCACCATTGTGTCAGTTCTCTGCTATTCTAGACATGGCAGTTTTAGTAATGGATATAGTTGAAGATTATGCCTAGAACTGATGCTGTGTCATTGCAGTTGCCTTGAAAAGATCAAAACTGGGTTTGGAGCATTACCACATCCTAAAAATCTTGACCTCAGCAGCCTCCAAAGACTCTTCATAGTGGTCTTTCACTTCCTACATTCCTACACTGGAGTGCAATGTGCTGTTAGAGAAGTGAATATTGTTCTGTTACTGTGTATATGTGACATTTAGACCAAAACTTATGAAAGTACTCTGGGTTCAGTTGTAACAGAAGCAGAGACCAAGTTCTTTGTAGTAAGCTTTGGTACATTTCATTTGTTGTGCACCCGTCTAATAAAACCCTGTAGTCTGAAAGGAGCTATCTGAGAGTCTGGTAAAATAGTTGTTGCAATCAAAAGCTGACCTTATTTTAGGCTGTCATTCATAATTCAAAACAGCAAAGGCCTTTGAAACTGCTTGCATTGATACTGCTGCCCTTCAAGACCTTAGGTACATGCTAGTTTGATGGAGAGCAGCACTGCATGTCTTACTGGTTTGTACATTGCCTTTTAGCAAGTCCCTCTCTGCATCCAGAGTAAGACAGTAGTTATGCAATTACTGTCCTTCTTGTCTTTGCCTCTGCAAGTGCAGATCAGTCTTTGACATAATTTAAAAAAACAGCAAGCGGTTATCACAAGAAGCAGATTTTGCTCAGCAACTTGCAAACCTGTCATTAGGTCCTGCCTTTCTGCTTTCCAAATGTATACACTTGCTCAGTTTGCTCCTTCTTGAGAAATAATTAAGCAACTCAGGTCTCCATGCCAAATGTCCAGTCAAAGCCAGGGAATCTGGGTATCCTGAATGACAGTGGATCATTATAACAATCTTGGGAGAAAAAAATTTACTTTCTTACTGAAGGAAGGAGGTTCAGCTTTGTTTTATAGTCCTTCAGTATTACTGATTATGAATCTCCTGGAGGGATCATCTAGGTTTTAAATTAGCATGAAAAAATAAATGTTTTGTTGGTTAGTAAGCAGCAGTTGTCATGTGGCCAGTCTCTGAACCTCAGCTGATCAAATCCAGCAGGAATTGTCCTTGAGTTGTCAGGCTTTATGAGCTGGAACATTGCCTCCTCCTTTACAGCAGATTCTAATTCTATCAGCACTGCAGCAGTTGAATACTCATTCAAAGTGATGACATTTTGTATATCAGTTCTTCTTTGTCCTGTGAAGGAAGGGGCTTTTGGTGGTGATAACCTACTGCCTAAACTTTGGAAAATGTTTCTGTCATCCTGGACTTCCACTAGCAGTATTGGTCTTCATGGGCTTGCATGGGCACGTCCAACTTACCATTCTGAGCTGAGAAACAGGACTGTAGCCACTCAAGTAGAATTCCTTCTGAAGAAACCTTTAGGTTTTCTTCTCTAATACTCCTCCTTTCTTCCAGCCCATACTGGCTGCACAATGGGCTGTCTCACTTGGAGCCATCTGGCTATGCAGCTGCAAATCTGGATACAGCAGTCTCTGCACTCAACAACTGCAGAGGTAGAGTGCTCATTTGCAGCCATGCTATGTGACAATTGGAAATTAGTGTATTTTTTCAGATGATAAATGAAGTGTTTTATGCTAGCAGATGAAATGAAAAATTCTGCTGGCTAGATTTGCCAGACTTCTCACTCTTGGTCTTCCATATAGGTCCACAAAACATTTTAAAATTGTTCTCAGGTGTAATTCCAAGGCACTGCAGTCAGTGGAGCGCATACTTTGGAGTAAAAAAAAAATTGTTTGGTATGGTTTAGAGATGAGAGGCAGAGACATACAAACAAGAAAAACACTTTTAAGCCTTCGGTGTGCAAATTGTTCACTGAGTAAATCCAACATTTCTGCAAAGCTCTTGCTCTTCGACTTGCTGTCTGATACACTTTACCGTACTCTTGACTGCTTCATATTCCTCATCATTTTACTTACTTTTTGTATGTTTGTATACAAGTTGCAAAATTCAGTAATCCCTAGGCCATAGTTTTAAGAACATAGTATGGCTTTATATTGAATAATGTAGATAAGTGTAAGAAGGTTAATGTGAATCTAGACCTTCTTCAAATCTCTCAGTTCAGGGTTGTAGTAAGCCTTGGTACATGCTGGCTGGGCTTTTGTAAAATAGCCAAATGACAAAAAAAAGGTGTGTGGGATGGTTGAACTCTCAGGGGGGTCCTGCAGTGGCTCTTACACAGCTGCAACAAGGCATGCCTGCCTCTTCACCTGGTCATGCCATGTTTCTTTCACTTTGATGGAGTACCACCCTGGGCAGTGGGAGTTCCCAATAGGGAGACTACGGGAAGTCTTTCAAACTGAGCTCTCCTCAGTAAATCCTGGCCAACTTCAGGCAAATGAAGATGAATAAAAATCTTCCTTGCTTGGTCCCATGCAGTATTTTAGACCCCATTGTCCTCAGCATGGTTGCTTTGACTCAATAGCCCCTCCTCATTACAGAGGGAAATTCCTGTCTCTGGTGCTTGGAAGTTTCCCTATTCCTGTTGACCTCAGGGTTCAGCTCTGCTGTGGAAGTGAGATGCTTGTCACGGTGTGACTAGGGTTTACCAATTTTAATAGATTTAATTTCTCTTGGGGATCGAATTTAGGAGTAAAGACAAAGCAGGCATGAAACTTAAAAGGGGTACAAGAAGAAATTTATTAACAACACAAAACAATTCAGAACGAGACTTCCAGACTACTCCCTCCTCCCCCTTTCCTCATACCAGCAACATACAGAGAACACTTCAGTCAGTCGTCTACTTAAATAATCATTACAGTTCACTCTAGCGAGAAAAGTCCCTTCTTTTAGTTTAGGATTAGAGGGTGTCTCACTCTCATAACTTGCATCCGCCCAGAAACCTACAAGTTATGATTTTCTTCCTCCCATTCTCACAGTCCTTCCAGAGCAGTATTATGGGTTGCTGAAACACATGTGGTGTCATTTTAAAGGCAGGCTGCTGAGAAACACAAAAAGTCTCTTTATCTCACTCTTCACCAACTATCTCTGTCCAAAATTCCAGTCCCAAAGACAGAGAGCTCCATTTCTTGAGGCAAAAAAAGTCTTCATCTCAGGCACTTTAACCTCCCCAAGTATATTCCACAGTTTAAAGGAATTTAAGTAAAGTCACAATCCTCTAAAGCCCACAAAAAAAAGGTTTTAAGCTACTTATCAGTGGCGACTTTTCCATCTCTCCTTCTATGAGAACTTGGTCTTCATTCTGCTGACTTCTGTAACTCTTCTTGCTTCATGCTTTTCGTTCTGGGGAGCTCAGGAAATCCGAAGTCTCATTCAGGCACTAAAAGTTAAACTTGTGTCCAAAACGGTGAAGAGCAGGGCTGAAACCATGCTGGGAAAAACGCAGCCACACGTGGTGATGAGATGGCTGGACTTCCTTCTGCTGCCGCGCTGGGCCGGGAGCCAAGCTGAGCCGAGCCGGGTCGGGCCCTGCTGTGTGGGGCCAAGGGGCCAAGCCGGGCCGAGCCAAGCTGAGCTGAGCCGGGCCGGGTCCCCCCCCACTCCGGGGCCATCCCAGGGCCGGGCCCTTCCTCCTCCCGGAGCTCAGGCCGGGCCGGGCCCCATGCCGGGCCTTGGAGCCCTGCTGGCTCTTGCTCCCCTGCCTGACCAGAAAGGCAAAAGACTCCACCAACTCTTCTTCCCTGTGATTCGTGAAAGTGAAACAGCATTCTAATTGGTTTCCCGGGCTGTCAATCACCAACCCAGGTCTCCGATTGGTCCCCGCAGCCTCAGGGGAGGCTCCCAGAGAGGACACTGTTCCCTTTGTCTTAAGACCATGTGTGTTCCATGGGGGATGGGCCACCATCCCCTCCCTGCTCCATGTGTCCCCATCACACCCAGAAACACAATCACATGGTGTGGTATGATTTGTGTTTGATGCACTATCTTGGTTTGAAAGATGTCTCCTAGGAAAGGCAAGAGCCTCCCTTGGCTTGCAGAATGTAAACCCTCTCCCTCTGAATTAGTAGAACTTTGAAATTAAGGGGCTCTCAGACAAAGATATGGGGATAGAAATAACAGTTCTTTACTAGTATGTATAACAAGACAAACAAAACAACACCAACTATGGCATTAATAACAAGCAGAACAGGAACCCAGTACCAGCCCTCTCAGCCACAGGCACGTTCCCTTTGGTGCAGTTCCCGTCACAGCCGGCAGGGAGCGCTGGTGGCTCCCGGCGGGCAGGGCAGGTGCGATGATTCCCCCGTGGCTGCAGGGGACGCTGTGGCGCGAGCTCGGGGAGCACGCGGCGATGGCGGCTGTGTCCGAGATGGGAAGGGATGGAAAAGAGAGGCTTTGCTTAACGAACCCTGGAGCAGTGTCGGTCCCGGTGCTCCAGCAGGACTCTGGGAAACAGCAAGCTGAAATGGCAGCTGCTCTGCATAGTTGAGATCATGACGTCAGGCCCAGACAACACACCTTGGAATTTGCTCTCAGTGTTAATTGTCCTTCCTGGAAAATAGCTGAATTATTTTCTTTTCCTTCAAAGTTTCTTCACTTTTTTTTACTCCTATATGGCAAATCTACATCTGTGTGAGATGCCAGACTAGAATCTGTACTAGCTGTCAAACATTCTCCTCCAGGAGAAACAAAGCAAACCCACCCATGCCCAGCACAGTCATTATGTGCCAGTAGAGTCAGCCCTAGATTTGATGACAAAGAGGTGCTGTATGACTCCTAAGTGTTTCTTGATAACACTGAGTAGAGAAGGAACAGACATGTTACTGCTAATATTTAGTATTGAAATATGGACAGCATTAAGCTACTTTCCTTAACAAAGTAAACTCATGAAAGTATTTAATGTTAATGGACAAATATATGTTAAGAATCTGATAATTTAGGAATTTGTTTGCTGTAAAGTTTATAAGCCAGACACAAAGCTAGACAGCGTTGTGTGTGCTGTGCTTAGTTAGCTGTACTCGTAGGGTACATATGTTACATCTGTTCTTGTTAGTGCCTTGGATTTTTTTAGGAATAAGCACACTATGAAAAACAACCCACTTCAGACATTGTACACAGAAGTAATTTGCTTCATTGCCCTGGAATTATTCTAGAGAAGATCTGCATGTCTTTTGATTCACTACTCTGTCTTTATTAATCAGTGTAGTTCCCCAAGACACACTGTCAGTATTCCTGTGAAAATGTCCTCTAATGCAGTAAAAAGCATTAGCATCCATTAATCTCTTCTAAATTGCTTTTTTTCTGCTTTTGGCTGCTGAAATATGATAAAGTAAATAAAATTTCAGGATTTTCTTGCTTCTCTCATATTTCATGGATATTGTTATTATTTACTTTATTTATAAATAGATTCAGACCAGCACATTCACATACATACAATTGAAAGTGTCAGCTTGAGTCCCTTGCTGCTGCAAGCTGTAACATATCAAGCACCACCATTAATGTAGCGACTGTTTTCTAATGGATAAGACACTTTGAACAGTTTCTTCTTTTGCTCTGTCACTACAGCAGTGATTGGCTTCTGCAACCAAATTGTCCTAATCTGACACTGCTAATGTTCAGCCCAATGTCCAGCTCATAATGTGTTTTACTCTTTTGTCAGCTTTTCTTTCCCCTTCAGATAATATCCCACTTTTCTATCAGTCTAAACATCTCGTCTGTCCTTCTCTTTGCAAACAGCAGCTTCTTGTTGCTGTTTTTACTTTGCATAGCTCCTACCCACTAGCTTTCTAAACTGACATATGATTTCCAAAGGAAATGCTTTATTCAACCTACCTATATAAGACTGACTGAATTTCTTTGTCTAAAATATAGTTTATTTTTCCATGTCAATCTGGAGAACACTTTAAATTTTAGCCCACTGTGCATTTAGGTATATGTCATTCATTAACCATCCTTTCAAAATTTCTCCTAAATTCTCCCATACTCCTGAGGTCAAACTTACAGGACTGAATTAATTAATATTATTTTCCTGTTCTTAATGCAGACATTACATATACTGTTCTCGAGTCAAATGACAAGGCATCTGACTGGATAGACTATTATAAAAATACTTGCTACAAGGCTATAGCAGACAACTATTTCTATGATGTAGTATTATAATGGAGCTGTGAAAATGAAAGGTTTAGTTCTGTCTACCTTTATTTTCTGAAAGAAACTTCTAATCATGGTAAGATGAGAGAGCTCAGTTGTATGCGATATAGGTGAGAAATTCTTGTCTGTTTATTTTTACTTAGCCCTTAGTCTTTTTTAGTGTATACATGGGTTTTCATTTCCGTTGCTGTTTACCAAAACAGGTCTTCTTGGAATAAGAATGGAAACAAAATGAATAATAGAGTGGTTTCTGTTAAAAAATAAAGAAGTCAACTTTTGTCATTTTACACAGAAAGGAAAATTACTTTGGTATCTCACTCCTCACCAAGTTGGTAATAGCAATTGAGAAGCACTGAAATGATGTTCTTAAAGGGCTGTTCTCATTTTGATAGGGCTCTTTTCCCTTCATTTTACCAATTTTTGAGGATTCATCAACAATCTTGAATGTGACCTGACATGGCAGTACATGTTATAATAATTTTATAGTATCTTATTAACATAGGGAATATAATGATAAATTATGCCAGCTGTGTATTAATTCACAAATTGTGGTCAGCTGAATGTAGTCCCCATATCAATCTAGTTTCATTACTTTGATGGGAATTTTTTTAAACTCTCTTCTTCTTTGCTTGATGACATACTTAACCTTAGAAAAACAGAATATCACCTTTTGAATTGAGATTCAGGACAGCATTTAGACAAGACCCGTTCTATTTAAGAAAAGGCTGTGAATTCTCTAATAAACCAAGGCAGTATTGGGGAGCACTGCATTACATTATTTTTTTCATAGTGCTGCTATGTTGGTTTCCCATGGTATTAGGTAGGGAATTGCTGTTCAGGAACAATCAAGGCACAGAGTGAGTGTAGTTCTGCATCACTGGGAGTCCATCGGTGAAGGTGTTAAGTAATATGCTGACATCAGGGAAGTTACTGCCAGATGATCCAACTATGGACCAAAGAATATTCTTTGATTTCACTCCATCTTCCATTTTAGTTTTCAGTTTGCTGCATATGGATTTCTCAGATGATGGGGTCTGTTTAAGGGGCAGTCGGACTTATTTCAGCTGAACTGTGCACATGGATATAGTAAGCAAAATTTGGCCCATTTTGTTTCAACTTATTGTGTCTTGTAGAAGTGTCCTTGGGCCAGAAACTTTCCACATTTAAAAATGTTCACATCACCATTTGCATTTTTTTCCTTTTTCAGAGCTTTGAAAAAGGGTAGAAAAAGAAAATCTTCATATGGTTATCATCTAAATTGCATTGTGTGATTAACTGTGTAATAATAAAAATTTCTAACAAAAACACATATACTCTTATAGAAGTTCAGTGAAAAGATATGATTTGTAATAACTTCTCAAACCCCAATTTTACATTGATGGCAAATAAAAAATAGTAGAAAAAAACCCCTTGCTTTGTTACTAGCTAATAGTGCAGAATCCATGCACATGTTTAATACATTTTTAAATAGAAAGGAGAGTTTGGTAAATGTGTGGGCCAGTATTGCAATCACACACAGAATGGACATCTGTACTATCATTTCCCCATCAGTAATGCAGAGTTTACAATCATATCAGACACTAATGTAAATGTCTTTATGTTTTCCCTTTGCTTAGATCTAAAATTATTTAGCTAATGGATTCTTTATTGCATTATGCCTTGTGGTTGTGCAGCTTGTTTAATTTGGTACCTTACCTACCATTTTCTATAGCAGGTGAGAAGATTATATAGTGTAGAAAGATGTTATTTAATAAAATTTTTGAAGCCTTGACAAGGTGTTTTGTGTTTCAGACATCTCCATCTCAGGTTAAATATTTGCATGGCTTTGCAGCTACATGTTCACATGGACATATAACTTCTCATCTGTTGGAGTCTTGTACCTGAGGAAGATGAGAATATAAAAGCTGTGTAAAACATTTTAAAATTTATTTTGGAAATATTTCTAATTCTCTTAAGACAGCCTCCAGATCTTCATGATTTTATTGCCCCTCAGAAGTGACCAGCCATTACCTGTTTCTTGGCCGGATCTCATGCTTCATTTATGGATAGTTATAATATTATTATCTAATAATATGCAAAATGGAGATGAATTGTCTGTAGACCTTGCTGCCTTTGTGTAGACCTTTGAAAAGATTTTAATGTACTAAGAGGGGTTAGCACTGGGTACCCCAAAAATGTATTGTATTCTTGCAGTCTGGCAAGCACCTAGCAGTCCAGATAAGCTTCATAATGTGATGTTGAATTTTCCTCGCTTGTCTTGGGACAAAAAAAGCTGACAGTGGGTTGCAATTCCTTTTGGGACTGAAATATATAGTTACAGAAATCTTCTAAGTATAATTGAGATTTGTTGAATGAAGAGATGAACTAACCCTCCTATATTAATCTTTCTCTGCAGGTACTTTTTCATATTAGTTACAGGACAGTCAGATTTTCTAAACTATCTAAGTGACATAAGATCACAGATTTCATTCAGAATAAATTTTCAAGTCTCAATTTTTCTTAAAATCAATCAATCAAACAAACAAACAAACAAAACCCCACCAGTAAAAAAAACCTTCCAAAAAAATTCCAGATGTACTTTAGAAAAACTCAGGAGAGTCGCTTTCATGTCTGCTAAGGCTTTTAAAGACAGTGTGGCAAGTTATCATCTCCAAATCCCAGTTTCTTATGCTAAAAGTAGCAGCTGAAACTTATGCTTTTCTGACTTCTGACGTCTCATGAGCCTGAATTCCCACCTTCTCAGTGCTGCAGTTCCCACACTTCTCAGCTGTGTAGTAGTCTAGCAGCACTGATTTACTTGAATGAAATCCTGAAACTTCTGTTTGGTAGGAAACGCAGATAATTTGAATTTTTATTCCTTTGGGGAACAAATGTTCCCTAGGTATGTTCTGAAGGTAGGTATTTGTCCTGGTTTGAAGGACAGGTGTCTGCCAATAAAGGCAGAAGCTCCTCTTTGAAATGGAGAATGTAAACCCCCTTCCTCCAAATTATTATTATAATTTTGAAATTACGGGGCTCTCAGGCAAAGATATGGGAATTAGGAATAACAGTTATAGATATGGGAATTAGGAAAAACAGGAATAACTAGGAAAATTAAAATAGAAATACAGTACTAAAAAGAACAATCTCAACCCTGACAGAGTCAGAACACAACCTGACACCTTGTCAGTCAGGGTGTTGGTAGCAGTCTGATTAAATGGTGGCTACAGTCCTCCTGCAGTGGCAGATGTGGTTCAGCTGAAGCAGTGCTCCTGTAGAAGGGTGCAGTTTTCCTCGGAAGGTCCAGAAATGATGTGGAAAGGTCCAGTGTTCCTCTGGAACCCAGTGGAAAGACGGATAACTTGCTGTTCAAAATCTCAGTTTTTTATCTAGGTAGGAAAGGTTTGGCTTATCCCCCCTGGCTGGAGCATCTCCCAATGGGATGATGTAATTTTATCAGTCATACATTGGGACTTAATGGGCCAGCAGCAGATGATATCTTCCTGGAGGGAGGAAGGGTTGTGGAAAAGATAAAGATAATTGCCTCATCTAGTCTTAAAGATGGCCCATTAGCCATTAGATAGTATGTACTATGGAGATAAGGAAATCACTACCCCACGTGGCTTCAACAGATGGTGATAGAATACACATTTCTGGCCACATCAACCCAACACAGTATTGTAGTAGAAACATGAGAATTGCTACCCAGCTATGCTCTGAAGTCCTTTAGATGACTTTTGGAAATCCCGTGCTGAAATCTCAGTATAGGTAGATTTCTCTGGCTGCATTCAAGATCAAAAGCAGGAAGCAGTTATTGCCACGTTTTCTGTGCCAAGGAGAAGATCATGTATTGATGAGGTGAATTTGAACTTTCTCTTCGTTTTACCATTTGTGATTATTATTATTATTGCCTACACTAGAGCAATTATCAGTTTCGGCCAGTGTTGCAGCTATTAAGTTCCATTATTGGGGAAATGCAAATATAAACAGGCAGAAAAATACCATCCCAACTTAATCCATGTATTCGGACATCAAGGCAAAAATTGCCACTTTTCACTATAAGGAATTTTACTTGGAAAAAAAGTTTTTTCTGTCTCTCTGCTTGTCTTAGGTGATTTCATGTCTACTCATAGTATATCCATTCAGTGTTTCAGAAAAAGAGTGGTGGGTGGTGCAGTGCAGAGAAGGTCCTTGTGCCTACTGGTGTATGAGGTGTATCAAACAAACCTCCACTGATTTTACTGATGCAGTGGTGCAAACAGTAGAAACTGCCTAAGGCCCTCTCTGTTCCTTTGGAGTAATAGTGACATTTGCTGGAATACTGGCAAGATTGTGCTATTGATGCAATAGCAAAAAATAGGGGGGGAAATGACAGCCAGATAAGGTAGTGGCTGCTGCTTACTAGGTAGAACAGCGAAAGGCAGTAAGTGCCTTGTGTTCTGTTTTTCCAGTTTGGTAACTGCAGTATTTCAAGTGTTCTGGCCATGTGAATAAAATTGTAGTACCAATTTGAAGGATGTTTTAGATCACACATCTTCAATGTTCAACATAAACGCTGAAGGGACAAGTTCCACATCCCTTAATGTCTATATGTCCCTCTTTCTTTCACTGGCCTTGCTAACAATAATTCCCCTGCTCTTCCTCTTCGAGCAAAGTATTCACACTTTCATTGTGCCCTTCTGCAGAGGACATTGTGTTCTCTTCCTATGGCTGTTAGTGATGCACCTTAAATCTTCTTTACAATATTGCCCTGCCTATTGGAAAGCCAAACAAAGCATTGACTGTGGATACAATGCAGTCTTCTTTGAAGTGGTAATTAAATTAGAAACAGTATATTGGAAGGCAGAGTTGCCAAGTGCCTAAGAAGGGAGTGAGAATTTTAATACTTTCATGGTCTTCTCCCATCTTCCTCTTAGGAAAATAGAAGGCATAGGAAATACGCCATTTGGAAAGAAGTTCTAAACAAAATGTTGGTTTACAGTGAATCTTCTGTTTGCAGGCTCTTGCAAAAAGAAAAGCTGCTCAAACCCTCAAAAGCTGCTCTCACATTGGTTTCCAGTGAAGGTCATATTGGATTATTTCTGGTTTTCAGTTTCTTCAGCCCCACCTCCACCTCCCATAATTTTAAGATCCTGTTCAATAAGTAGAAAAAGTATAAACATGGTTCTGTACTCCAGTTATCCTGACCCAGGGTGGGGGAGGATGGGAAGAGAGGAGTGGATAAAAAAACATGGAAAGACAAAACAGCATTGTGCTGGGGACACATGGAGCAGGGAGGGGGATGGTGGCCCATCCCCCAAGGAAGCCACTTAAAGAGAACATGGCTTGAGACAAAGAGAACAGTCAGCTCTCTGAGAGCCTCCCTGAGGCTGCGGGGACCAATCAGAGACCTGGGTTGGTGATTGACAGCCCAGGAAACCAATTAGAATGCTGTTTTTCTTTCACAAATCAGAGGGGAAAATGGTTAGTTGGGTCTTTTTGCTTTCTGGTGGGGCAGGGGACAGGAGCCTGCAGGGCTCCGGGCCCCCAGCATGGGGCCCGGCCCCGGGAAGGCCCCGGGGTGGACTCGGCTCTGGCCCCGGCGGGCCCCGGCCCCAGGAAGGCCCCCAGGGTGGACCCGGCCCAGCCTCGGCGGGCTCCGGTCCCGGGTGGCCCCAGCAGGGGAAACCCGGCTCGGCCTGGCCCGGCCCAGCCCCGGCTGGGCTCGGCAGGGGCCGCGACTTGGCCCCCGGTTCCTGCTCGGCCTGGATTTTCTTCTCCATGCAGCATGGCCGAGCGGGGGATGGGAGAGCTACTAAAACGCCAAGCACCCGGCAGAAGGAGGTCCAGCTGTCTCCACGCGGTCCCCTTTGTGCCCACATTTCCTCCCAGCGTGGCTCCAGCCTGGCTTTTTACCGTTTTGGATACAAGTTTAACTTTTAGTGCCTGAATGAGACTTCGGATTTCCTGAGCTCCCCAGAACGAAAGGCATGAAGCAAGAAGAGTTACAGAAGTCAGCAGAATGAAGGCCAAGTTTTTATAGAAGAGAGATCAGAAAAGTCGCCACTGATAAGTAGCTTAAAACCTTTTTTTTTGTGGGCTTTAGAGGATTGTGACTTTACTTAAATTCCTTTAAACTGTGGAATATACTTGGGGAGGTTAAGTGCCTGAGATGAAGACTTTTTTTTGCTTCGAGAAATAGAGCTCTCTGTCTTTGGGACTGAAATTGGACAGAGACATTTGGTGAAGAGTGAGATAAAGAGACTTTTTGTGTTCTCAGCAGCCTGCCTTTAAAATGACACCACATGTGATTCAGCAACCCATACACAGCTCTGGAAGGACTGTGAGGAATGGGAGGAAGAAAAATCATAATTTGTAGGTTTCTGGGTGGATGCAAGTTATGAGAGTGAGACACCCTCTAACCTAAACCAAAAAAAAAGGGACTTTTCTTTCTAGAGTGAACTGAAATGATGATTTAAGTAGACGACTGACTGAAGTGTTCTCTGTATGTTGCTGGTATGAGGAAAGGGGGAGGAGGGAGTATTCTAGAAGTCTCGTTCTGAATTGTTTTGTGTTGTTATTAAATTTCTGCTTGTACCCCTTTTAAGTTTCATGCCTGCTTTGTCTTTACTCCTAAATTCGATCCCCAAGAGAAATTAAATCTATTAAAATTGGCAAACCCCAGTCACACCGTGACAAGCATGTTCAGTGAGGGGTTTTAACAGGACAGATTTCTTTTTCCTTTGAATTTGGAGTATTGCCCTAACTTTGAAATTCTTTACTCTCTGTCTCCTCTGGCTAGCCCTAGGTACTTTTCATTTTTCTCTTCCCATCCTACGTTCCTCTTCCTTCACAAGCACTGCTGACTCTGCTCCTTCCTGCTTCTCCCTTGCCTCTGGTCTCAGAGTATCATTGCTTCACTCAGCCAGGATAATGTCATGAATACTGCATACTGTTCAAATGTGCATGTCTGATGTGCAAAGTTCTAAATTAAATGCTTCTGTAGATAGAAACTGTGGGGGGAATATCACAAATTGGAGTCAAGAAAATTGCTGTGTTTTCTAGAGAGAGAAAACACATTGGAAATAGTAATTTGTAAATGACACATATGCCTAGTGAGTGAATCATATGCAATGTTCTAAAAACTAGAATTTATCATAAAAATAGTTTTAAAATAGATGTCTCAAGTTTGTGTTTAATCCCTATCTACAGGACAGTTCAGCTGTACCTCAAGTATTGATACTAATGTTTATCTAACTTTTTCAGAGGAATTTCTGTTATGAAAATTAAGCAAGCATATTAAGTTTGCTGGTGGTTTGTTTTATACCTGAACAGAGAGGATATTTTACTTCTTCCTCTTCATATACACAAGCACTTCATATGCATGTTATATATATGTTAGCTGATTTCTCAGTATCTCTCTTCCTCAGATGGAGCATCTCTCATACTTTAGCATTTGCTCAAAGAGTTTTTTATCCAGACATAGCTCATCCTTGTTTTTTTTACCTCTAAATTCTAAGTGGTGTACAGTAGGTGAATTTTTTTAAAGTTAAAATACTAAACTGACCGAAGCACCTTAGGGGAGGTTTGTTAGCTCTTAATGCTCTAATGTTAGGAGGTTTATTTTCTTGTCCTTGACAATGTGACAGTGTTGATTGATACTTGATTTCTGAGCCATTCTAGCCCCCCTGGGTTGTCTTCTGTCTCCTTGCTGGTCATCCAGTATTTGTGCAGTTGATTGTGACCTTTAGCTCACTGACAAGTGAAATATAGCACTTAGTGTTTGTCTTTACTTGGGGACCCCTATTCATTTCAGGCCACTTTTCCATTTTCTTAGATTTGTTTGGGATTCTATACCTGATCTCCATTGTTTTTTGCTCTTTTCAACTTTCCTTGTCTGTACCCACAGCAAGTGTATTCCTTCAGTCAAGACATTAGTGAAATGACTGTTCATTGTGAGTTATAATAAGATGATGAGCTAGTGATTATCCTTCAAATGCAGTTTTTGAATTAGGAATGTGCATGTTTTATGTTACTCACATCCTCTTTGGCATACTATGGAAGGGCTGCACGATGTAGATCAGGGCACCATTGATAGGTTCTAATAATGGCTCAGGAGTTTGGATTGTCATCATTTGTGTTGTCTGCTACTGATCACCTTTCTATCTTCTCCATGCCAGTAGAATAACAAATCTTCATTATTTTCTATCCTTGACAGAAATTCCAGTTAGGTGCACTGAAATTTGAATCTCTGTGTTCTCCTCTTCCTACTCTGGGTATCTCTTTGTCCTCCAAAAGTTCTTGAAGACTTTTCCTGGGAACTTTTCTGATCTACAAGGTTGTTGTCATTGCTTATATCAGACTGACACTTTTTACTTGTGCTTTCTTGAAATTATTTGCTCGTAACAGTCAGATATTGTACAAGAAAATTTCAGCTTTTCAATTAATAGATTATTTTTAATTACTTTTACTACCTCCTCACATTTAGCAAAGCTGCTCTTTAATAGCATTTTGAGAAGAGACTATTGTTATTTTTAGATGTTTGTGGTGTGCCTTTTCTATTTTATTCTGGAGACTTGGGGCCAGGATCAGACCTAATCTCAATGTCTCAGTGTCTTTGGCTGTCGGGAGGTGTGATCTTTGGAATGAGGAAAGGGCATTTAAACTATCTTAAGGTAAATCATCCAGACTGTACCACATATAGGAGGTGAATCTGCCATTGCTTTTTGCCCTTCAAGGCAAGCTCAGCAGATATCTGGCTTATCTGGGAAATGAGCTCATTGACTTTACATGAAATACTTCATTCACTTAACTTTTCTCCCCTTTGAATGTAGTAATTCTTTAAAGTGCCTTTACAAAGTTATCTTTCTTCCCTTTTACCACACATTACAAGTGAAAAGCTTGCCTGACTGAAATTGGTATAAGCTTCAGTTAGGTAAGAAATTTTACCCTAGAATTTAAAGCACAATTATATTGTGCAAGCCTTAAATAATAGTCTCATTTTACTAAGCACACTTGTTCTCTCTAATGACTCTTCAGTCAAAACTAAGTAGAGAATAAGGAAAGCAGCATTTATAATTTTGATTTTGTATAGACAAAACCAATGTTACAAGCTAATTTTCATGTTCGCAGAACTAGGCCAAGTTCTCTGCCTATTTCATGGCATATTAAATAAATCTGGGTAAAGAATGGATCTGTGCCTTAGCAAACAATCTCAGGAAATCTAAGTTGAGTTAATGACCTTGACATTGGCATTACCTTGTCATGTTTTATCTTTTCCATCTGTAAAATGAGGATAATGATACCAGTATTTCTTTAAAGCCATTGGACATCTTTGGCTGAGAACTGTTTTGGCTATAGAAGTGACAAAAAACCAAAAAACCAAAAAAAAAAAACCACAAAAACAAAACCCAAAACCCAACCAACCAAACAAAAAAACCCCATCTTTTTGTGCTAGTGATTACCGACTTCGGTGTCACTAGACCTGGAAGATTTTTCCAAAAATTAGTCACAAGAAATGGGCTCCTTCTTTTGCAGCCCTTGGTCTTTCAGCTGAGCTACAGAAGTCTACAGAGCTGTTTAAATGACATAGAATAATGGTTCAGAATAGAATAGTTCTGACTACAGAACGTAAGAAACAAGGAGAAAAGAAAGCAAGTTTGCTTGAAGACTGAAAGTCCTGCATTCTTAGGAGAGGAAGATAAAGAAACAGAGATATTGTTACATTGTGGCAGTTTCTGGTAGACTACGAAAGTGAAGATTTTCTAATTATCAGGAGGCTGGGGGGGAGGGTTGTGTGTTTTTGTGTTTTGTTAAACAATTGAGGATTTCAAGTGAGAGAAGTAGCTGTTACATAATATTTGGCACAGAAAGACCCCAAGGTTTCTGTGCTCTTCCCTTGGCGTGGAGTCAAGCAGGGGTAAAGCACTTATGTTTCTATGTTTCTTAAAATGACTTTTCAACATGCTGAATGGTTCTGGTATCTCGGAGGACCAGTCTAGGCCAGACTTGACAGTGGAGTTGCATCATAGGTTGCTGTCCCAATGGAGATGGGAATAAACAGACAGCTTCCATTAGAGACCACTGTTGAGATTACAGCAGCTTGTCGAAGTACTGTTTGCATTCCAAAGAGTAATTGCACATCACTAGAACACATCCCTCTGTGTCATGTGGCAGAAAAAGTCAATATTGGCTTGGCAGGGAAAGGAAAGAGAATTGCTTACTGCAAGTGGGAAAAGCTTTAGGCCCATATTTCTATCCCATGACGTATTCTCACTCCTTCCTTGTAGAAGCCTTTAAGAACTTGTACACTTCTATTCCCATGATTTACAGCCTTATATGTTTTCTAAGTTTTGAATCTAAATCGTGGTTCTGGTTAGTTGTGGTTTTTTTTTTTTTTGGTTTCAAAGTTAAGGTCCTCCAAACTTCAGCTGCTTGCTTGGGGAAAACCATTCCACTGCCTATTACATTTTACTGTGAAACAATGTTTTCCCAATGATCTGATTTTTCTTGATTTCTTCCTGTAAATGCTTAGATTCTTCTCTTTATTTTAACCCACAGATTTCCTAGTTTCACATCTTCAAATATTTGTAGATTTTTTTTGTAAGCCATTCTTACGTCCTCTTCATTTTAGGTCTGTTGGACTATTTGGATGTCTGCCCTGTGAATCCTTTTATTTATTTTCCCACATTAGGGTGATTGGCATTGAATGCATAGTCCTAAAACGATCTTTTCCTATGTACATCTTCTGCTTACAGCTCTGTTTGTACAGCCTAATCTTTCATTTGATTTGTTGCCAAAGTGCCAGGCAAATTTGTCTTTCACAAATACCTTTTGCAGGTCATTCCTAAAAGTTTCCTGCCTTCCACTGGTGCCAAAATGCAAGTTGCCTAATTTAAAGTCTTGAAACACATTAGAGTAGTGAAATGATTGAAAAGTTTATTGGCTAGTGGAAAGCTTCCAGGTAAAGGGTTTTGCATTCATAGGTGATTGCAAGGAATGGAAGGTGGGAAGAGAAGAATATCCGGGTAATATCTGTACCTAAGGAAAACCTATGGTAGCCTGTAACTGCTGTAATGAGCCTTGGGGCCACTGGCAGGTGACATCTTTCAGCTCCTCTGCCTTACCCTGGAAGGCTGGACCACCATGAAGTAGCTACAGGATGAGTAATAGAGTGCAAAAGTTAATTTAAAACTGCAGCTGCTTTTTCTTCCCCGTTTTTGCCAAATATTTTGTGATGATCACAAAGGCATTGCTGTCTCCCTGAGTGGTCACCTTTTGGAGGGCACAGACCTCAGCTCGACAACAGCTCACACACCCTTTATAACTGCACAGGTACTGCTACGCTTTACTGCAGCTGGTGTTCACTGGTTCTGTACAAGGGTGAACGATCTTGCACAATACATTAGGTCCCTTTTCTTAATAGCTATAGTACATTTCCTCATGGTTTTCAAATTGTATCTTCTTTATATCTCTAGCTGAGACTGCTGTGTTCCCTAAATCCTGGTGTGGGATTTGCTTTACTCTAAGGCATTTGGGGTGTTTTACCAGTCTGTGTTTCCTTAGCCTATTTCTCAAGGCATTTTCATTACTGTAAGAACAGTAGTGAGATAAAATATAAAGGGGACTTGCAAGAAAGATTGAGAGAGGGTTTTTTACCAAGGTTTCTAGTGACAAGACAAGGAGCAATGGTTTTAGAATGAAAAATAGTAGAATTAGATTTGACATAAAGAAGCCTTTTCTTTTTTCTTTTTTTTTTTTATGAAAGTGATCAGACACTGAAACAGGTTGTTGTGGATGTAGTTTTGTTGGAAATGTTCAAAGTCAGGTTGGATGGAGCTTTGAGTGACCTGATCTAGTGAAAGATGCTCCTGCCTATCACAGAGAGGTTGAGCTAGATGAAATTTAAAGGTCCTCCCCAACCCAAACCATTTTATGATTCATGTATGAGTCCCGAAAATAATTCAGCTTATTTGACAGGTATCTGGGTCTGTTCATTGTTCATGGATGTAATGTTTAATGTCCTGCTCAAGTTATCTGAATTCAGTTTGGTTTTTTTTTTCTCAGCCCAGCAAGACCTGGGATAAAACTGTTTTATTTCTGGGTACTAATGCTTGGTTCAGCTGTACAGGTTCTCACTGCCTCTTTTGTGAGCTTAGGAGGATTGTATATGGGAAGTGCTTGTTACACCTTGGGTATTTTGTCAGATGCTTTTGTACAAATGAATATTTTGTGCTGTGTTTGCTTAGCTAGAAGGAGCAAGCATTTCAATTTCCAGCCATTGGACATACTATGTGCTCAATCCAAACCTCCTTTTACCATGCTGCATTTTCTCCTTGATGGCATATTGATTTACCTTACTCAGAGGAGTTGGGCCAGGCCCAGCTTTCTGCCCAATTATGTGTCTCAATGTTTTCCAATTTCACATCTTAAGCAGAGCTCAGACTTGTTCCTCCATGCTGGGATCAAGTTCTGTCACTGCAGGTTCTTGCTGTGCATTTCATTTGGGCTTATAAGGAGCAGACATGGTGCAGCTACATCTGGAGGTGAAACAAGTGGGGTCTGCTGCACATGTTGAACATCTTCTGAGCAGCGTGTAGGGTTTCTGCTCCTCCAGCAGATTCTTGCTTTTCCATGCAGCATCATGGAAATGAGCACGGCTGAGCACAGAGATGGATTTGAAAGTTTAGTTTATGTGTGCTTGATTTGTCTCCTCAGAAGGTGATGTTGGGGGGGCACAGCCTATGGTTTCTTCAGCATAGGTTTTTCTATTTCCTCCAGAAATGTTCTTTCTTTCCCTACCAGCAGCACATAGCTCAGTGTTCAGAGTGTGTTAATTGCCTAGACATGGACAACTAAGTTGGGGCAAAACATCTGATCACTTCTCTAAGGAAAGCAGTCCAGTCTGGTCCAGTGTTACATCCCAGATATTTGCTGGGATGGTTAAGCTGGTCATAGGATGTGGCTCATAAGCTGACCTGGCTGATTACTGTAACCAGAGGGTTTTAACCATCTGAATGGGATCTGGGTGTCAGACGAGCATGGGAATGAGACAGGAGATGTGGGAATGGCAGGAGTTGAGATGATGCTGAGCCTCTGCTTTCCCTGGAACCTCTTGAGATATCAGCCTAACTCAGTGTCTCCTGAGGTTTTAGCCTCTCATCAGGATGCTGGGAGAGGCAGACCTCCTTGCTCCTGGCCACTTGCTTCCCTTGTGCTGGCAGCTAACTGATCCTCTTGAGCCAGCTGAACTCCCTAAACCTCCAGAAAATGAACGGTTTCTAAAAACATGAGTTCTCCAGATGTCTCAGCAGATCAATTCACCACTAGATCCCTTTCCACAGGGCAGCAGGGAGTCTCTTGTAGGAGCAAGGCTCAGACTGACCATTGTCCTGTGAAACAACCACCTTCCCTGGCTCCTTCCCCCAGGCTGAGGTTTGGTGCTTGACCAATGCCTTTAGACTGCCTCTAAACCTAAGAAAACAATAATTCACTGATTTAGCTGCACTTGGTGTAGGACTATTACATGAGCTGCTTTGACATACCTTCTATGTTTTTGACAGAATAGTTACTGTATCTTTTAAGAAGCATCTTAACACGCACATGGCTTTATTATTTACAAATTGCATACATCTAGCCCAGAACATTAACTTTTTTATTCAGACACTGTGATGCATTTTTGTACTACTTTATTAGGCTAAAATTAGAATTTTCAGTCTGAAAAATAATGTTGTTGTCCCAATTTCTGTTGCTGGAGGTTGGTCATACAGGACTGTCCTCAGCAGAAGACAATGCTGCTGTTCATACCAACAGTTCAGCTTTTATGCAGTAATAGTTAAAAGAAAAAAAAAATTTGATTTATTTACTGGCCAATTATCCAATTTTTAAAGATTTGCCTTCACTGAAAGATAAAATGAAGAGAAATGCGAAAAGAAAATTAGGTCATTAATGTACTCTTTGCTTCTAGCTTTCACTTCATTTGATTGTAAATTGTTTGCAGTAAAATTGCAAATAATAGCTTGCATAAAGCACTATGAATTCCTTCAACATCAGATTTAAATGAGGAAGAGTTGGACCTCTAACCTTCATGGAGTATAACTGTAGCTGGATGTATTCCTCGTGACTTATTATCCATTCCTCTATATTATGTGCTTGAACTCCTAATTGCTCAGTGCTCAATGGACATTGGGATGCTGGAAAATGCCTAAGATGTGAGAAAACCTAGGCAGTGGCATGCTCCTTCTGCCAAACACAGACATCAGAGGATGTGCCACATCCCACATCAGGCTTCCAAACAGGAATGGCTTTCAGAAAACCATGTTGCTTGCCAAGAATAGTGCAAAATTTACATCCTGAGCTGGCAGAGAGACAAGAGTTACACTGAAAATAGGTTTTCAACATTTTGTAAGAAGAACAGATTGAAATAGCAGGGTTTCCATCCCTCCTGGAAAAGAAAAAATACTGCATGATTTCACAGTTAGTTGTCTCCAGCCTCTTACCAAGTACAGGAGAAGTGTCCTAAAATGCAGGCAAGGTAAATTTTGCTTTAGCATAAGATATTACTTCTTCATTTCTTTTCTGACTAGGGTAATTTCTTTCTGTTTATCACACAGTTACTTACTGCCTGTGAAACAGTGTCTTTTGTTTCACCTTTGCTGCTTTTACCAAAAGCCAAAATGATAGGAAAAAGAATCTTTATGGGCAATATCCTGAATTTTTAGAGAACAGCCACGGAGAGAGAGAGATCGAGATCCTTTTATAGAGGGTCTGTTGGGTGTGTGGTGGTTATGGCCAGCCTGGAGAGAAAGGTTAATGGCTGAAAGGACAACTGTGTGTGCTCCTGCTGGCCAAGTGTTTGGGAACAGAGTGTTTCTGTCATGCAGAAAATTTAAGTTCTTGTTTGTGTACATAAATAACTGGCCTCAGGTACTGATCAGAGATAATTTGTCTGGAAAGTCAAAGATTAAAGGAACTCTTGCCTTCTTGTCACAACAATTTTGTTGGCATTGTGCTGTCTGATAAATCAGATTGCATAATGTGGGTGTCGTGGAATTTTGGATTTTCTAAGAGTAAATCAGAACATGCTGATATTTTTTCAAGGTTTCTTTTCTCTGGTGCACTCATTATATCTATGGGAGAACTTCTGCACCCTTTCCTATTGTGTTTAGCTGCCTTTGTCTGCTATGTGGTGGCTCCTGTTAGCTATGCAAAGTACTCGTCTGGTTGTTAGTAGGAAAGGCTTCTGCACCTCAGGCATTGATACAATTCTAGTCACATGTCCTGCTTTTTGAACTTTGAACCTCTGTCTAACTTATTTTTTTCTGATCCAGTGATCCTTCAGCCTGGAAAGGATGAGCAGGAACACTCACCTGGTTCAAGCCATGGGGGAAGTAGTGGCTGCTGTTCTGCTCTATTTGTAAAACAACAAGCAAGACCAAAATGCTTGGACAGAACAAACAAAAATTTTTTTAAAAGTGCAACTCTCTAGCAAATAGTATTTAACTGTCTCACTGAGTAAATGAAGCCATACAATCTGTGAGTATGGTATGCACAGTTTGGGCTGTGTATTGAGTGGGAATACTTTTACAGGGTCTGGAGGTTAGCTGCAATTGTTAACATTATCATTAAGACAAAATGAAACAAGAAGATAAAACATTCAGGGACTTGGGTTTGACTTTTGTTGGTTTGGCTTGCTGTTGTGAGTGTTTTATTTGGTTGGCTTTGCTGCTTTTTGTTCTGCAAAGATGGGGATGTCTTATCCATTACTTTGTTGCTCTGGACACTTTGTTCTTCTTAATAGTTGCTTATTCTTCTGAGTGATGTTGTTTTAGGACAATGCAGAAGCCAAGTCTCAGGTAAGTGCTGGATGTCTGGGGCTTTTTTCAGTGGGATATATTGTGTCAGTAGAACAGTAAAATCTCAGCAGCACCAGGATAGTGTATGTGGTCCACAGTCACATCCTACACTGGCTGCTGAGCTTTTATTGCTTACACTGTCAGTGCATATTAAGAATTAGTGAGCAATGTGCACTAGGTTATTTTAGGCATGGTTTCTGTATTATTCCTAACATCCCCTGACAGACCGTGCTATCCCAGCTCTGCTGTGTTGATAGTAGTGGAAGGAATATCAGCCACTGTTGTGGAGTTTGGAATACAGGTTCATTTGCAGCCTCAAATTCTTATTTATTATATAGAGCTTTATAAAATATGTATCTGTCAGGATGATCAGTTTCTGTCCAGAGGTAAATATTCTAAAAGTTTTTTAACCAAAGTAACTTCCAAATACTGCATAGATTTAGAAAATCATGTATTATCTATGTTTCATAATAAGGAGCGTTTTCAAAATTACCTTTACATACTAGATTTCCTTAGATGCAAAACCCCATAATTTTTAAATAAAATATTTTGTCAGGAAGCAGAAGGAATGCTTGATGAGTATGGAATTAGACAATGCTTGTTGCTCAGCTGTTTGTGAAATTGGTGGTAGACTAGTCTGTGCTTAAGAGGGCCTGATCCTGTTGCTGTTGGACCATTTGAGTTATTTGTGGACTGTGGATAGACAAACATTAGATGCAGAAAAATAAATTAATGATTTTAAATTAATTTTTCTGAGTCCTCTATATTTGTTTCTCATCTGGCTTATGTATCTCCTATATATCTTGTATGTACAAAGGAGTGGGAAAAAGACTCCAGCTTGCCAACTCAGATCTTGGAATGAGGGGAGAGAGGAGAGCTGGCTCTGACAGTTCAAAGCAGAGATGTTCACGAATGGAGAAAGATGAGGAAGATAAAAATCTGGAAAATAGGGAGATGAATGGTAAAACATAAAAATAAAAACATAGGGAACAGGACAAAAGACAAAAGGAAACACAAGGAAATTGAAGTGCAAGTATCAAAGAAAATAGAAACTAAGCGGCATAAATAGAGGAAAACAGAAAAACTATGTAGCTGTGAAGTCTTTTTTTTAAATATGTAAAGCTCTACATGTTCCAAGATGAGAATATGTCTATATAGAAATGAATATGTAGTATGGGCCTTTTTAAATTCAGGCTGAAGTCTTGAATTTTTCAAATAAAATTGGAGACTTATGAGCTTTGTGGAGCCACATCCCATTTACAAGATGAACACATTAGTGGTATCTCACACAAAGCATTCCTCCTCCTTATTGCTCCTCTACCCCAGGTTGTCCATATTGTGCCATATGGCCAACAGCGATAAACAGTGAGGCCTCAAGAGCTGATTCTGCTTGGAAATGACTGTCCATGAGGAGCTAAATTCACACTTACCAGTTTCTGGGTTTGAAATCTAAAATTGTGCGTGAGACTGAAGGATGGACACAAGGAACATCATGTTACTGTGTTGTTTCGCATGAAATTGGAGTATTTGAAATTCTGCAGTAGTCAGCAGAATGGTAAAGAGCAGCCAGTGCATGCGTAAGGTGTGTGCTAAGTGGACAATGAAAACACCAATGAAAAAAGGTTTCTATAAAACTTGTTTATTTGGGAAAAGGTGGATGTTAGTTAATTGAAATGTTCACTTCTGTCTACTGAGAACTAACAGGAGGAACACCAAAGCAGACAAAAAGCAGCAAATGTCTGAAGGAACATATTTTGAGCCCTATCTAGTCTGCAGGTTTTGAATTCTTCCCTATTCCAAACTTTAAACTATGTGAACATTTAAAGTCACGTCTGAAACATATCAGGAAACTTAAAAGAAAATGGCAGTTTGAAAAGAGAGGGGAATGTAGTGCTCAGATTTTCTGTATATCAGGGTAAAGGAAATAAGTTTTATAATCTCTTTGTATCTGTAAAGCTGTTGTACTGCTAGAAATTAATTTCAAACTGAGGAGCTCAAAATAAAACTCCAGTTTAGGAAGAGTAGTTCCGCTCAGTTTACCACACTGATATTTACAGCCATAATCTAAATCCTTCTGTCACTTAGAAATCATCAATCCTCTCCAAGGTGTGAGCATCTTCTCACACTATCAGATTTGAATATTTAATCTAGAGAATGAACTAGAGTTTAAATGTAACTCCTTTGGCAATGGAACTGCCTTTGAAGTTTTTGGATCTTCTATATTCCATTTTTCCTGTTTTAAATTAAAAGAACAAAGCAGTTTCAAATAATGCACTGCAAGCAGCCTGTGAAACCTGCATCTCGGACATGAGGAACTAGAAACAATGAGGAGGTCTGAGGGCATTTCATTCATCTTTCCATCGAACAATCTGCCCCAGGTAAGAGCAGTTCAGGTAAGCCAGAGCTAGCAGGGTTGATCATATCCTCAATTACAGGGCAGCCCAACTAACGGCTTCGTTAAAAATCTTACTCCTATGCTTTGTGGATGACAATGATGAAATACCTCACAGTAGTCATTGAAGGATGTAAAATTATGATCTCTTGGAAAGCCTCCCCACCCCACCTTGTCCCCCAAAAGACCCAAACCGTTGTCATCTGCCCTTCTCTGAATGCCATAGGTCACTTCTGATCCAACTTACATTGACTTTCCATGTTTTTTCACTCTCCTTAGACCATGACCTCTCCCAGCTTCCAGGGAGACAACATTTATGATCCTGCTTTAACTGTGAAGCTTCTTAGGATGTGCCTATTTTTCAGGCATGACTGGAAGACTTAAGGAATTTAGAGATCAGCTTGAAATTTACCTAATTGAACCAGGTCTACAACACTTTTTTCAATCTAGACTCAGGCTGGGGATCATTTTAGCAACACTGATGATGAATCTCTCACTCTGGGATGAATGATATCTTCTCGTCTCCATGCACTGCACCTCAGAGCAATCAGTGTTAGACCTAAGGTTGTGCTCTCCCTGTGCATTAAATGGCAAAATGTACAAGGTAGATTCCAGCAGCACAGAGGAGTAAAAACTCAGGTTATCTTTCACCAAAAGTATTGCTACTACGTAAGTTTGGACGAGATCAGCTTGTCAGTAGGGATCAGGGATTTGAGGCTGTATCAAAACGAGGCAGAGGTCAGGACAAAGGAGAACTGAAGGATGCCTTTAGCCAAGTCTCAGTCTGTAATTTAGAACCACTGCTGAATTGGCAACTGCTCTAATTAATGATTTCTGCCATCTCTAGTTCTTGGGGAGATTTTGTCCTAGCTCAGTTATGATTTTATAGGACTCTCCTGTCCCAGCTGGTCTTAAGCAATGCAGTGCACATGGGCATAAAGCTGTTGGTTCTTAGGAATTGCAGTCTCACAGAGTGCTGCACCATTTGCCCTTGGCAGCTCTTGTTTCTGGTAGCACAATGCACCATTTCTTCGCCCTGAAGCAGTGCTGCAGCTGCTGGGCCAGTGGGCAACTTGAACAGGGAGCAAGAGCCTGGACTGGCTGCTGATCTTTTGGTGACAACTGGTTTGTCAGATTCTCTGTCTCAGAAGGAACCTGGAACAGCTTTTATGTAAAAACATCTGTTGTATGTATAAACCTGTACTAATGCTTGAAGAGGTGTTTGAAAAATTCTATATGCCATTTTCAGATGAAGTTTGAAAATCCTGGTATATATCAAATAGATCATATACTTCATGTATAATCATAAACATATCATCATAAAATGGTAAATGTCATTCCACAGCATGTGCATCTTTGCACATTGACAGGGATCAAGGTTATAGATAGAATGGCAGCAGATGGAAAGAAAATAATATTCCCTCCCACTTTTATTAAAGATTCAGTGGTCAATATAGTTTGGATACTACCCTTTAAATAATAAACAATTTGTCAAAGTGACCAAAGTAATTACTGGCAAGTTTGTATTTATTATTATTACTATTATTTTTATTTGGCTCTTCTGTACAATTGCTCAACTTCACTGTTTTTTTCTCTGAATGATCAGGTGTTGATTTACCGGTAGAGGATTTTGACCAGACTGATTGTAAGAGATTACTATTTCTTTTTACTGGATTCCATAAGCTGATTAGAAGAACTTCTCCATAGGAATGCTGAACGAGTTCAAGGCATCTGAGCTTTTTGCTTTGGCAACATCTTGTAAGTGATATCAGGTGGATTCTGTTGGGATGGGAGCTTGTTCTGATTACAAGTGAGAATTACAAGGAGTGCTGTGGGAGAGGAGCTGTTGATAGTTATGTCCGTACCAGCAAATAGTGCTGTGCATAGGAACAGAACTGTAATGCCAATTACAAAATGCTGGTCCTGAAGACCTAATGTCCACATAAGTGTATTTTTGACATGTTGGACTAGTTCTGGCTTGGTCCCACATGCTCCTCCAGTGGCTTTGAGTCCTTGGTATGTGCTCCTGGAGAGCTGCTCTAGATTTAGGATTCCTGAAGGAATCCTGTTAGTGGTCTCCAAGGCAGCACTGTGTTCTGTTGGGAAAGCTGCTGATCTGAACTACAAATTGGTGTAGACACAGCTGTTAAATGTCTGGTCCTATCTCTTGAATAAGTAAATTCAGACCACAGGAACAGGTTCTTGGAGGAAGTGGCAGTACTAGTTCTGATTTACTGTTGGATAAAATCAAGGTCCATTAAGAATTATTACATTTAAAAAATCTTAATGTTGTTGACATGGTTTGAAACACAGGAGAAAGTAAGGAAGCTCTTTCTAGGGCTAAACTAAAAGGGGAATCAGCATGAAAAGAAGAGAGCAGAAATGTCAGAAACACCACTGCAGTTCTCTCTTTAGGATAGCTGCAGTATTTTGATACAGCCTATGATGACTAAGCCACTGGATTCAAGAACTGCCTGTGTATTGAGAACATAAAGCTGTTATAGTCTTATACAAGTATTCTTAAATGTTTTTATTTTTAAAAAATCCCAAACACTCCACCCATCTTAGAATCAAAATCTAATTACACTAAATGAACTTGAAGCACGTACTGCCAAAGAAGAGTTCATATTGTGAACTATATTATGGTGAATACATCAACAAAAGCGGGGCGGGGAAGAGAAACTGCTCAGTTTCTTACATGTAATGTGTTTACTACGGGCCCATCTTTGAAATCCTGTCACTTAAATCACAAAATTTCTGCTTATTGAGCTGAGTTGTTCTGATAGCTCCTAAGCAACTCCTACAAACCTAAACAGACTACATAAAATTAGAAGTCTTTAAAGTGCTAACACAATTAACTTTGTAAAGTTCTTTTATTGAATGGGAAAAGCTTTTCTATTTTTAAGTACTCTGTTGTTTTTTGTATTTAATGTGACAGTCAGTAATATCTTGACTTTACAGCCAATAGTTTATTTGAACCTAAATCTGTGATGAAGGAATCTGAAAATATGGTTTGCTTCAAGTTATTCTGTATGAATTTGAACATTTAGATACTGCTGGAACCACACTATCAACAGGAAAACTTCTTAATTCTAGTTAAGCACATTTTCCTCCTGCTCATATTGGCTGCCTAAAATACCTTGATTTGTTAGTTTCCTTCCTCTGTCAGTTCACTCTTTTGCCTAGATTTGTATTCCTGCCCTCCAGTGCAACATTACTCAGAAACCTCTCATTCTCCTGCACCATCAGGCGAGCACGTTCACCCTTTGAAAACATGTTGTTACAATTTCTAAAAATCATGGAAGAAAATTATATAATCTTAAAAGCTACTGTTCTGCTCATGGTATTAAATATTCATATTTCTACCCTTCTATTTCCATCCCCTCTTACAAGTACTTCAGCCCAAACTGGCAAAACTTCTGCCATTAAGGGGCCCAGAGTCCTGGCCTGCACTCTCAGCAGAACCACGACACGTCTGGCAGTCTTTAACTGCCACTTTAGAAGGGATTAACTCTTTCATTGATTTTACATAAATAAGAGACAATCAAAGCTTTTATATTGTCAGTGCTTCCTGCAAGCTTTTTTCCCTTAAGCACCAACCCAAGGATCAGGTTTTTACAAGTTGGAGCTCCTCAGTCAGTTCAGATGGCTTTTTAATCTCTAGAGGCCAGACGGAAGCATGATCCTTCACCATTGCATGTTTTGTGTAATGTAAGGACTGGAATTAAATTTTGTTTGCATAGTCTTATGTGTAAGTATATAAATATTTTTCCTTTCTATCCATGCATTTTCTCTTCTACTGTTTTGTTTCAGTTTTTTTAATGGTAGCTTTCTATAGGGGAAAACTGTCACAAACAAGCAAATGCTATGCCCTGAAAGAAAAGCTTACACAGAAGAAAACAATTATTTTGGTCAAGGAGATTTGAGACAGAACTTGACACTCAAGTGCTAAGTTTCTAAGACAGATGATGACTTACCTTGGTTTCAGGGCTCTGATAAAACTACTGTTGGACTGATGTGGAATGATGTTATTTTATTATTTGTTCTGAAGCTTTATTTCAAGGCTCTCCTACAATTCTAACTTTGATTTTAGTTGTATTTATGGATTTATTCTTTGCTGTCAACTGCAATCAACTGATTGAAATGCATAAATAATAAACACCAGGTTTCAATTTAAGATGCAGTTATGAGATGCTAACTGAAGGAGTTTCAGGTACTTAAGCAGCTTTTTATAGCTGCCTCCCCCAAGAGCAAGGTCCTGACACATTCCTTGTGAGAAGGAGCAAATGTCCTTCCTGCATATTTCTGCAGACCCATGTGACAAATCCTACGTGGTAACTGAAGGAGAGGACACTCACACACCTGTGGAAGACCCAAGACATATTTTAGCATGTACCAGTAAGACGAGCAACTTGACCTGCTTTACCTCTCACAGGATACATAATATTAAATTAACACTAGAAAATAAAAAATTTTAAAAAAGACATACTAACATGAAAAAACACATTTTATTGCACTTAAGTTATAAGAAAATAAAATTTCTAAGTGAATCAAACCATAGACACAATCCCTTTAAAGGTTGTTTTCCTCCATCACATCAGGTTGTTACATAACTAAAATTAAGCAACTGGAATCTGATTGTTTTAAATCAGACTATAAATAAAACAAAAACAAAAAAAAAGGAGGAGAAAAGATCGCCTAGGATACAGTGTTAAACCACTTTCACAGTTCAGCTTGAGTAGAGAGGGTCTTGGAGAATGAGGCAAACCATTTGACTTTTTTCTCATTTTGTTTGGATGTGATATCTTTACAAAAACGGTTTTTTTGCTCTGTCAGTTTCTCCCAGAAATGACTGTAACAGTTGTTTGTTTCTCAAATACTGTAAAATACTAAGACTGACCAGCAACTTTATTTTAATTTTTGCATTTTATAATATTTTCTTTTAATTTTGTCAGTTTTTTTTAATGTATGTTCATTCCATTCACCACAGCCCTCACAAAGAAGAATTTCCCCACAGAACAGGCTGCAATAGCTTTGTTCCAAGGAATGTGTTTTAATTTTTGCCCAGAAAAAAGAAAATAAACTTTGCACACACACTCAATTCTTTATTTGCAGGCAAACTTCACTCTTAATTGTCTGAAACTCTTCCACTCTCAGCCTCTTAGAGGCACAGTTGGCTCAAGTTTCAGTGGCAAAAAGTCTTTTTCTGTAATCAAACTAGAGCAAATTTGGAATTCAGTCTGGGACTAAAACGTCACAGCAGAAAAAAAAATTAATTTGCTTTTTTTTTTTTTTTTTTCATTTAGCAGCATAAATAAGTTTGGCCACTGGGAATACAGTACAGGGGTGGGACAACAATCCCATAATTGAAGACCTACTTCTAGCACCAGCATTATTAATTAAATCCATCAGGGGACTCTCAAAACCCAGGACAGCTTGCCACCTCAGAGCAACTTCTGCGTTGAAGAGTGTAGATGGAAGCAACAGTAAATAGATTAAACAGAGGCTAATACTGTGACTGACATTGGCAATGGTAGGAAAAAAAAATTTAAAAATAAAACAAGGAATAAAGAAAGAAAAGAAAAAGCTCTGATAAAACTGTACAAAACAATTCACAGTAATATTTTAGCTTTTCCACACCAGGAATGGATTCTTTGTTTTTGTTTGTTTTTCTCATTGCAGATGCTCTCTAGTTTTTGAAAGTCAGCCAGTGACTGCTGGTGGAGATTGGAAGGGACCTTAGAGGGAGTCCCATCCAACCCCTTGCTTGAAGCAGGGCTAAGGGACAGCTCGTTGCTCAGAGGGGCTGCTGGGACCCAGGGTGACCCAGGGGTGCATGTGCAGGCTTGCCTGTGCAGCTTATTTCAAGATCTTTGTGGTAAAATAACTTGTTAACAAGAACTGTAACTTTTTTTTTCACTCCAAATTGCTCAAGGAGCTTTTGGAGGAAAGTAAAGAAATTAATTGCACCTGGTTTCATTTCTAAAGTTGTATTTTTGCAAAGCTGCCCCAGTCAAAAGTGTAGCTTTTTTATGTGATGAGACAGCAAAAGTCTCTCTTGTCAGTAATAGTTTGTCATCTTTGTCTTCTCCTTCGTAGTCTGTAGGTCTTTAGGATCTGTTGCCCCAAGGCAACATCCTGCACTACCAAGGATAAGGGATTTTTTTCCTTTTCCTTTTTTTCTTTTTTTTTTTTTTTTTTCGGGGGGAGGGAAAGGAGGACATCATCTACACATTTGGAAAAATTAATCTTTCTGCCCTTCACTTCATATCCACGTCAAAGTCCAACACCAGCAGCTTTGTTTCCTCAGTCCCATTGCGGCTCCCAACTGCACACACCAGCTTTGTGTTAGAAGCTCTGATTCGCCACACGACGCCTCCACTTCCCCCACTCTCCAATGTGACTAGATTTCGGATAAATTCACCCGTTTTCAAGTCCCAAAGTTTTACAGTCCCATCATCTGAGCTGGTAATTACAAAGTTCTTGTTGAACTGTAAACAGGTCACAGCACTCTGGTGCTTGTTGGGACCTGTAAGAGTAAACAAAAACATTTCTACTTGTAATTAATTAGAAAACAATGTCAGACAATGCTGCACCTAGAATAAACACCTTGCTATTTGCACACAGCTCCTTCCATCTATTAGAACTATTAGAGAACTATCCGTTTTTACTCTGGGTTTGTACATTAAAAGGTGCAGAAGCCTTGCCATGCTTTCAGAAAGTGAAGGCAAGTATAAAAAAATTCCCCAGTGTTTTCTTCTTTGTTTCAGTGATCTCGTTGTGCTGTATATTGGCAGTTGGGCAAACGTGCACTTGAACATCCATGAAAATGAACTTAACCATCCATAACGAGGTGACTGCTGTAAGAGTTTGTCTCCAAGTCCCTTTAAAGTGCTATTTTGAGTTTACTCCATCAGTAAAAACTGACATACAGCTTTAAGACTATACATCTGTTAAACTGTTAAAGTAGCAGTTTGCTTTAGAGGGAAATTAAATTTTCTGCTCCAACCAGCACTGCTGCATATAATATATATGAGAATGATATAAGACTTTTTTCTGTGGGGAGAAACACAACCATGGGTTTGTGTGCATGATGTCTGAGTGGCAACTGTCAACATGGGGGGGAGAGAGTGGGGGAGGAAATCTTTCTCCTTTCTGAAATAAAGAAAACATATTCCACTTGCATCTCTTGATTTATTGCAACAGACAGTGTACTTTGCCTCCAATTAAACTGGAGGCTTTGAAACATTCAAGTGACCCCTAAATAAATACGTTGACTGTCTACTTTGAAATGTAATTTCCTACATATTTATGTGGCTTATTAGGCTAATATACCCATAGCAAATTGCTATCAGTCCAGACCATCTGCCTTTCATAACAGGCAAATGATTTGAATAGATTAGATTACATACATTTTGTTCTTCTAGTTCAGAAAAAGATCACACAGCTGTCATCAGAAAAATATTCAAGTTTTAAGTGGTCAGTGCTTGTTTCTTTGTACATAATTATTTTAAAGCTTTTTTTTTAATGTAGAATCTCCAGCACAGAACACTGTAGGCAGCTTTATTTACATGAAGCTAGTTTAAACTTACCTTGCAATGTCTGTAAACATTGTCCTGTTTTAATGTCCCAGATTTTGACTGTAGAATCAGCATTTCCAGACACAAGTATATTGTCCTTGAGTTCCATTCCACTTGTGAGTGACTGGTGGCCTGTTAGAGTGTGAATGCAGTTGCCTGTCTCCACGTCCCAAACTCGGATGGAAGTGTCAAGAGATCCACTCACCACATGGATACCATCAAACTACAAGAAAGGTAAATCTATTACAAGCAATTATATTGTGACCTTACAAAAAAAGCTATTAATCATTTAGTCACTAAATGCAATATATATAGATACTATATATATTCAGTACAGTACAAAGTAAGGACTCAGTTGAGATGGCCATGTTACCACAGCAGGTGCTTCATGGTGAGTGCAATTTTCTGTTGAACATGTGGGCTCTTGAGGGACATAATTTGAAAAGAGACTCAGCCACTGGTCTTTGAAATGCAATGCATCTCCTTTAAACACAGCAGATCCTGATTACCCCACAGTATGCAAAGGTAAGAGAAAGTACTTTTCCTAAAGGAGATGATAAAAAGCCAACCTTGCTTTTTACAAGTCCTAAGAACTTCAAGCAGGAGAATGACGACAACATTACCCGAATCATTTACACAAAACTCACAACATAAGAAACTGGAAGGAAATGTAACTGAAAAATGTAGAATTTAGCTATTTTGTAACCCTAATTGTGTACAGTAAGGAAGTATACTCCAGTCATTGTTGGGAAGCATACAGGCTAACATATAAGATTCTTCTGACCAAGAGGACTGACCATGTAGAGAACAGAAAGGTGGAAAATAACTTGAGCTATAGTAACAATAATGAGTCCAGAATTCTCAAAAAAGGGAAAAAGCAGTAGAATAAAACCAGTGGGCTTCAAGCAGGCATACTTAAGAAACCCAAGACTTCCTTCCCATGAGGATTTTATGTATCTATTGTCTGAGGGGAAGAAGAGTTCAGGACAGTTGGCAGTTTTTTAAAGACATAAACTATCCTGTGTAACAGAAAGATAGCAAATGCTGTAAATTACTGAGACCCACTTGGCTAAACCACAAGGAATTGTAGAAAAAGCAGAAACTAGATCAATAGACGTGTATAAAAGAGCACACTGGGACAAAACCAGAAAGGCAGAGCACAACACAAGATAAAACTATAAAGAGCCATTTCACTATTGTATAAAAAAGTCCCAAACAGAATTATAATAAAACGAGGGAAAAAAAAAAAACAACCACATCAAGAGGAAGGTCAAAAACCCCTCATTTATCCTCAGTGGGAAGGAAACACTTACTGAAGCCAGCTCTTTAAATTCTTTTTGTCTCAGTCCTCAGCCATGTGAGTATAGGCTCACAGCAGTAATGCCAATGACAAATGAGTACAAGGTTTTGCTAGAATGGGGGAACAAAATCACATAAGGCAGGTTGTTTTAAGACAGTCTCAGAGACATCTGCTGCTATCTTTGAGAACACATGGAAGATAGACAAGTTTCAGATGGCAAATACAATTCCTTCCTTTATTGAAGGAGATGATGGGGTAGGGGAATTATGGATTAATCAGCCTAACTTCAATTTCCACAAGGAACTTTTAAGCCCTTTGTAATGTGGTAGTAGCAGCAAACAGATTTGTGGGAAAATTATCTTAACCAATATGATTTTTTTCATGATGGAGTAAAAAGTCACGTGAAACAGCAAATGTCTTGGTTGTAGTTTTACAAAGAGGGAGATAAATTTGAGGCAGGGATACTATTACTTTGTTCAGAGTACTATTAGAGATACCAGAACGAGTGTCAGAGAGGTCTGGCACTTACTATTTTCATTGGGATTTGAGTGACATTTAAAACAGTAGAACTGACCAAAAGCAAGGAGTGTAGAAGTCAAGTAAAAAGTGTGAAGATCTGAACTCAGCAGAGAATGAATGAAGGTACAGCTGCAGCCTGGGAGAAAGAAGGCTGGGGAAAAATCTTGGTTATATTTAAGGTAATGTGACATTACTTGTCCATGTGGACTGACTGGTACCTGATAATGAAAGAACAAACCCAGTTAGGGGAACTCGACTATCTGGGGCTGCTGCTTCTTATAAGACCTGCAGAAAATGACTATCTTAGAGCTTGCAGTCAGACATGGTTGGGCATGGCACCTAGATTCAAAAGAATGGAGAGTGACTAGCACACAGACTGCTAATCTGCTTTATGCACTGCATTTTATAAAATGCATTTAAATGCATTTTAATATGCATTTTCATAGGTGAAAATACACTAAAAAAGACCATCTGGTATCTGAATGGAAGGCATAAAAAGAAATCACTTCTAGCAAGCATTGATAAGACTTTGACTGGACCCTGTTTTGGGTCCCCTGCTTTCACAAGAGATCAGGAAATAATCTGACTTCAAATAAAAAGACAGGGAGTACCAAGTAGCCCAACAGACTTGAGAATACTAGAGAATATTTTTCTATCCTAAAAAGAACTAAACCTGATTGATGTAACAAATTTTCAATTCTTTTTCCCCTTTCCCGCAAACTAATTGTATTCCCTGTTCATGAGGTATTCAGAAAGAAAGGTTCAAGGCTGGGCATCAAGAAAAATTGATGGTGCTGCAGTGAAACAAACAATGGTTTGGATCAGTGAGTTATCCGTGAACCCTGAGAATCTGTGGGTTACTGCAAAGGGAGGTAAGAAAGAGTAAGAAATCTCAGCACGGTTAGTCGTCTTCAACTGCTGCAAAGGGATCTCTGGAAAATATTAGGTCTACTCATGGGGAAATATCAAGAGATAATAGAACCTGCCATGGAGGACTGGCTTATTCCGTCTGATTATTCTATTTATGGGAGTTCTGCTGTTTGGGGCTGAAGGGCAGGAGCCACCAGGCAATTTTAAGGAATCTCTCTGTTTCAAACCTGTAAGCACCTGTAGCCTCCAGCTTGCCTCACCTGACTCCTTCCCATTTGTTTCAGAGCATACTGATGTGTAATACAACCCAGTTATTTGATCTGTTATTACTACAGTATCAGAGCAAGACATAATTATTCGTAAACCAAAACAAGAGTCAGTGGTGAAGATAAGGTAGAATAACATCTGTTCCCAAACTGTCCCACACAAAATAAATCCTCAGAACATTTTTGAGAGGTAGGTAGGTGGGTAGTGCAGCATTTTTAACTTACTTGCTGCTTGTCTAGAGAACACTCCTCAGCATATGAATATAAGAGAAGAGCTGGAGTTTCTGATAAATTTTGCTACATATTTTTGAGAAAGGAAACCAATTAGGAACTTTGTTCGTATTTAATATATTATTGGGAGATATTAAATACTTTATGAAAAATGTCTCTAGCACTGAACTTCACTTTCTGGGTCATAAACCAGAGCAGTTACATGCTGAATGCCATTTCCCAATTTTGAACTGTCTTTGTTGATTTCTTTTTCAAGTCCTGACAGGTTGTGGTGTGAACAGGCACAAGCATGAAATTAATTTCTTTTGCCTTTCAATGCCTGGAAGTGATGCTTTGATTCTGTGAATGAACAAGATAATGTTTTGGGTTAGTAAAAGTAAGAAGATGCAAGACATGAGGTTTGTGTGTATCTTCACCAGCTTTGGGGGTAACTAGTGGGCAACAGAGAGATGCCACAAAGCAGTACCGTAATAACCTGCACCTACATTAACATGTTGCTGTTGAAAAAGCCTCACATTTGTATATCTGGCCTGTACTCAAGAGAAGAGGAAGTAGAAGGCTAGAGATTTACATAGGATCATTAAAATTTTAGGTTCAGCCTTACTGTGAATTACAGTTTCGAACTGGAATATGGGACTAGAAAATGAGAATAAACAGATCTCCATAAATCAAAACATTAATCAAAGAGGGTTTTTGACATTGACAATTGCTATATCCTCTATTTATTTAAAATAATAAGTTTAGAATTTCTTGAGGAAAGCAAAAACATAATTCCAAAATACATGCAAGATTTGAAAAAAAAAATCTCAACCAAACAACCCACAATCAATCCACAAAACAATGTAACTTTCTGGTATAGAGATTTGGGCTTTATTATACTGGGTCCTTTAAAAAATGCTACTCTAAAAAAAAAAAATTCATTTCTAAATTAAGGCAATATTTAAGTAGTGTAACAAAATGAAAGAGGGGTTTATCACAGATGTCTCTGTATTCTTGTGGTCTGTATAATTCTGTACTAGGTACCCACAACTTAATAAACAAGATGAAATAAACTCTTTAAATGTTACTTAAGGAAACTAAAGCAGCAGATAAAAATCACATACCTGTAATGAGTAGACTCTGTTAGTATGCCCTTGCAGTGTGTGCAGACAGGTCTCTGTCTCTGGATCCCACACTTTGACCATAAAATCATATGCACCACTTACAACCCTTCTGCCATCATACTGAACGCACCGAACGGCAGCAACGTGGCCCATCAGAACGTGTAAACACTGGCCCGTCTCTATGTCCCAGACTCGCAGTGTAGCATCTCGAGACCCACTGACCACTCTGCAGCAATGAGAAAACCCCTCCTGTACTTAGAATCAAACATAAAAGTACTACAACAATCACACTTGGCTACAAATGGGTTCTGAATTTTAATTTGGGACTTTAGATAGAATTGGTGCACCAGCCAACAAAGTTCTGGCTTGGTGTGACATTTTAATGGGGTCTCAAATCTCAAATCTCCAAGTGTTCTTCCTTGGTCTACTCATGTCCTCACAGGATCTGCCTATTTGATATAATCAGCAATCAGTATTTAAAAAGGCACTTCATTCCTGAACATCAAAACAATGCCATGAGAAATTCTGTGGACTGTTGTATCTACCTATGAAAGCGTATGAACACGGTGAGCTCAAGTCAGTGCTACAGGCATTCTGTTTTAATAACTGAGTTGACTAATTATAACAAATAAATAAAGATCTTTAGAAACTTCACCTTTAGTATAGTAACAATTATTCTGCTTGATTTTTTTTTCAGTTTATACTTCTATAAGGTTTTTTAAGCAATAACAGAAATGAGATGGAATAAGCACTAATGGAATTTATATAGAAAAACCTCATCATTCTTCGAAAAAGAAAATATGAAACCAACGATCTCTCTGTCAACAGCTCTATACCACAGCCAAGCAACAGAGCTTGCCAATGTTTGTTGAATCAAGACATGGTTTACTGTTGCAAAAATTACATTATAATCAGTTAAAATTTAATAAAATACTGCAGTGACAATACTTAAAAGGTTATTTGATAAAATTAGTAAAAATTTGTAGCATTGACAAAAGAAGGTATTATTCAGTGTGGGAGACTGGATCATGGCATAACAAAGAATTAGCTTTGAAATAATGCAGACTGACTTTTTGAAGTACATGACTCAGTTTTCAGTTCTTCATTTAATATTCTTATGCTTCTACTCCTATTAAACATCTCCTCCCTTGTGCTGATTTATGTTTTGCCTGTTTTGTGTTTCACTCGGTGCTGGATGAAGTCCCCAAGTCTCAGGAAAACTTTATGTAAGCACAATTATATACATGCCAGGCCAGGCTGTAGCTGTAGCTCTGCACAAAGCTCTCACCTTTTCTCATGGAGATGCATGCAGCGCACGGTAGAGGTATGTCCATACAAGGTGTGGATGCATTCCCCGGTCTCAGCATTCCAGACTTTCAACGTTCTGTCTGTAGAGCCACTGATGATGATATTGTCCCTCATCTGTGAAGACCAAACTCCGCCTGTGTGCCCAACTAGTGTTCTCAAACACTGAAAATAAATATTTTCCTTAGTTACCCTTTTAACACAGGGAAATGGAAACTTTAAGAAAAAGCAGTCTTGGAGGTAAGAGTTGGCTCTCGTAGCAAGAGCCAGAAGACCCCTGGAGACTTCTGATTGAACAAAAAAATTCCCCTTTTAAAAAATACTCATCAAATTTCTCTCTCAATTGTTGGTACTTCAACTACTGGGAACTTTTCTTGCAGTCTTTTCCTTTTCAAATTTCTCAATACAAGGACATGTTTTGCAGCCTTGAGTCATTCTCCTGGCATTTTTCTGAGTCACTGCAGGATTTCCAATAGCATTTTAAAGTGTGTTAGAAGTGGAGAGCACACACTTTGCAATTTTACCACCAATCTATAAACCATATATTTTTGTTGTATTTTTCTGTTTGTTTATCCAAGAAACATAGCACTCTAAACCACAGGTACAGCATCACTCCTGCAAAACAATGTTTCAGACCTTTTTCACACTACTGTTGCCCAGGAGAGAATCCCACACTACATAAACACAGCCTCCCTTCTCTGATCCCAAATGTATGACATGATTTCTCACTATGTACAGACAGTGCTTGCTCACACTTCTTCTATAATACCCTTGCTGGCCTGCAACAATGGCTTGTCTCTGTCTCCCAGCCTGTTTTCCCTACAAGCAATGACTATATATGCTTTCCCAACAGGCAGCAATAAATGGTAATTAGCACAGACAAGGAAAGATCCTTGCAAGACTGCTTTAGAAAAATACTCAGTGAAGATTCTGCATTTACTTTAACAACATGATCTCTATAACTACCCATTTTCTAACCCATTTAAATATGTGCCATGTTGATTTTTGCATTTTTCTATTTTCTTCAGTTCTGTCATGGGGATAGAGTCTTTCAGTGCACACAGCGATCTACTTCTGTACTATTATTTTTATCAGTCAAACCTGTAACTGCATGAGAAAAGAGGTCAAGGCAGTTTGAGGATCTCTTTTTCTGTAATTTAATGCTAAGTGGCATTAATTGCCGCAGCCTTCCTTTAACTGTTAGTTGACTCCTCTTGACACAGTACAATATTCTTTACCTGAGATAGTGTATCCAAAATACCCAGTCTTTCAGTTTACTCTATTTAAACATTGATGCATTTTGGCCTTCTAACTCTCCTGTCCTGGATCTTCTCCTCATGATCATACCTCTTGAAAATGCACTCATTTTAAGCCAAGGATTACTTCAGAAAAAAAAAAAATCAAATACGGATTATCTGGATCAACTATAATAAGAAAAAACGTAACTTTGGTAGTTAACGTGAGTTTCTGCTGAAATGTTCTATTATCACTGCACGCTGTATTTCCATCATATGAATTTTCTTCCAAAGTATTTTTTCTGCATTAGTGACAGTATAGTAATTTCTGTTGTTAATATCCTGCTCTTTCTAGCATCCTTGAAAATGGTTTGCTTGTTTGTTGTACATAGGTTTCCTGTTCTTTAACAATTTTTAACTGGTCTTCTGCAATTACTGACGCCTGGCTTAATTCACTGCTATCAAATACATCTTTTTCAGTTCATAGCTGATGTTCATTTCTACAGTTCTATTTTTTTCTTATTTCATCCAATATGCTCATATTTTAAGAAATCATCCTGTTAAAGCAGTAAGAACACAGAACTCTTATTCTGGGCTTTAGATCTGTCAAGGGAATTATTTAGTCATGTTCATTTGCACAAACCAATCTTTAGGGTTTCCTTATTTTATTAATTCTACAGCATCAGTAAGCATGAGAGCTGATACAGCATGCTTCCATCTTTCAGGCCCAATTTCTGGCTCTTCTAAAGGTTTGGGGTAAATGGCCACACTAGGTTTTGCAATTACTTTCAAAAAATTACCGAACAGTAATTAAGTCATGCCACTGTGCTTAACTTGATATATTTAAGGGAATGTTTAGCTTTTGGGAGTGTGGTATGTACAAGGAAAGTATTTTTTATTTGTGTTTAGGTTGTCCTTTTCAATTAAAATAGATGCAAATTTCATTATGGAAATTATTTGTTGTATGGAATCCAACAGCAGCAGGATAAGGCTGCCTATGGCTCTTAATTTTATTCTTACCCACAGCAGGATTAACAATCCCTTTCAAGGATTTTTTGGGCATGCAATGACAAATGCTGAATACATTCAGCTTCCACATTATGAAGTGGATACCTTTTACATCTTAAACATGTTATCTTCAGCAGCTGCCCTGTTTCTATCTATACTATTAAAACCAAGCTAAGTACACACAGTACCAATCTAAAAGGAAAAAGTACTGTTTCACCAAAGGCCTTTTCTACATTGGTCAATCAGTCACCTCAAATAAAAAGCCTGTGGGCTGAGTAGCTGTGATGTTCTAACACAACTGAAATGCTCAGTACTGTCTTTTTGATTGCACATATTATTTTCTCCTCTAAGCCAGAATTAAATTATTGAAGCTTATTAAATTCCTGCCTGAGTTGGATCTAATTTAATAGGAAATATTTAAATCTAAAGCAAGTTAATTTTTTTTTTTTTTGTGGCTCAGCAATATAGTAGGTTGGAAAGAAAAACAAACCCTCTCTTTGAAATCTCAGCCAGTAAAATGAACACTCCATTGCAAAAACTTGAAAACAATTGAAAGAATGCTAGAAGATAAGTGAGAAAATGAGACCCAGAGGGGTAAATGCAGCCTAAGTTAAGCTTTAAGGAAGATAAAGTAATGTTTCTGTCCAAATTCTTTAAAATCCATGTCACAAATGACTCCACAAGAATAGCAGAATTGCCAAGAGAACAAGGACATATGCCAGTGGTAACATGAGTAGCATAGCAATTTCACATCAAGGTGACTTTTTTGAACTGGAGGAGTTTCTGTGTGGGAAAAGGCAACCCAGATGTTTATCTGGTATATTGTCTGATTCCTGGTCCAGAGGCACCAAAGGTCACCCTGCAGTGGGGTCTGATGGCACAGTAGCATTTTTGCTGTGCCAGTGCTCTACATGTGGCTCATTTCCCATGGAATCCAGCAGAGCAGCCACCTTACCTTGCCTGTCACTGCTGACCACACTTTGAGAGTGTTGTCGTCAGAGCCGCTCACAATCCGATTCCCACAGAACTGCAGGCACGTGATCACATGGTCATCATGGCCCTTGAGCACCTGGCAATCAAGAACACAAAAGCAACAGTCACAATTTAACGCAGGAGATTAGCAAGAAGCAGGAGAAGCTCTTCTAATTCATAAATTAAAAAATGCTAGAGCTGCTTCAGTAATAATAAGGCTCCTTAATCCTGTATGTCAAGTCTAATTTACTGCCAGCTGGGACCAAAGAAGGTGTTTCCCTCCTTCCATGGAGTGATGCTGCATTGCTTAGCAGGCACATTGCAGTTACACACTGCCTCCTAAAAGTACCAGGAAAAATCACTAACAAAAGTGGGCGGAATTAATAACTGGACACTGCTCTATACCTATGCAGTTATTCAATTTCTTTATTTTTCAGTTGAGTTACTGCTACCTTTTGTTTCAATCTTGAATACAAAGGATGGGCTGATTATTTGCTGAATATTTTGTATGTGAGTGGTCAAGGCTGACTACATCTATTTTTTTCCCTTACCAGCCAAGCATTGTATTGTGTTAAATGCCAGGCAGCACCAAAGGTGAAAACTAGAAAACCATTAATTCAAGCAAATACAAATAAAAGCAACAATTTCATGTGTTGGGAATGTGGACTGCAATGTTGCTTTATAGAGGTGGGATTTTCAATGCTTGATTTTGGAAAAACTGTAATTCTGTATATCTTATTGCAATGCAGCAAAAAAAACCCCAAAACTCCTTAGTAGAATACATAGGATGAATAATTTTTTTATTTTAGATATGCAAACATTTTTCAAGATGTTCATTGAAATGAAACGGCATTTGGATAATGCCAGAGGCTGTAATTTTAACAATAACTCCAAGATAACTTGATGTGGCATATCAAGGCAAGAAACACAAGTCCGTTGCAAGAAATGCACATAAGTCATGGCCAAATAAATGGCACAATATAGGCAAAGGTTTTCCATGGGAATTCTTTTGTTCCTCCTTTATTTTGTTATTTTTAATTAAGAAAACAGGTAAATTGCATTAAAACCATAAAAAGCCACAAATGTGGGTTTTCTTCACGTTTCTGGCTGCTTGTTCATTATCAAATTTGATTGGAGAGTTGCTATTTTATTTACAAAAGGTTTGATATATTGAAGATATTCCATATATCAATGATAAATATCAATGATAAATATCAATGTCATTAAAATAATTTTAACAATTAGAAAACTCCACAGAAATCTTGACACAGAATGAAGTTATTGTCTTGTGCTGCTCAATTTTGAAGAATCTATTTTAAAATAAAGCATTAATTGATCACTGAAGAGCTGTGGAGTACTTTTATGTTGCAACATGACCCAGCTCTACCAATACATATATATACACTTATATATATATGTATCTATATACACGTGTCCGTATGTTTAAATATAAGTATTTCAATCAAGTTTCCATTATTATCTGTCTCAAAGAGACTTGCATATTTATAAGAATTCACAAAATTGTACAGAGATTCTTGGAAGTGCAGTGAAAAGATTCTGCAGTATGAAGCATAACACATTGCCAAAATGGTGGTCAGAATATAATTTAAAGCCAGGGTAAGCTAAAACACTAATTCTTTTTTTCTGTAGCAATTCACTGATTTTTGTGCATGGATAGTATTGCTTGTCAAAAGGAAAGAACCCAAGCTTCGAGCTGATTCACGGCCCGATGCACAGAGCTCAGAACCTCACCTTGGGCGATTTCAGTTCTCCTCGCCGCCAGTTGGTATCAATCCTGTGCTGTCTGATGTAGGCGCTTTTCCACGGACTGTGTATAAAGCCTGGTTTTATTACTTTCCTCCTCTTGATATGTAATGGTTCATCAATCCCTAAAATGGAATTTAAAAAAGCAGGGGGAGGGGAAGAGATGAGGCCACCCCACAGAAAACACCTTCCCTCCCAACCTTTACTGTGACCCCTGACATTAAAATATGGCAGAAATGTAACAACCTCTGCAGGCCAACATTCATGAGTCAGTGACACCACCCTGCTCCTCAGAGATTTATACTCTGTCTGTCCTTGTCAGTTCAGCATAATCATTATTATAATCATGACTAAAAATGCTATAGTTCATCATTCCCTGCTGACAACCTCCTAGTTTGGGTTTGGGTCCCTATTTCCAAGGTAATGCAGCAGAATATTGCCTTTTATAAATGGGTATTGTCTAAAAATCTCCTTAACCACTTATATGCTTATTCTGGAACAGTTCAAGAAGTCAGCCTTTCTGTTTCTGGTTCTCCACTCTGGTCACCCATCTTTATTACCTTTAAGTTCCCTGTGAATCCTGGTATTAGCGAGCTTTTAATTACTTTCTTGATCTGAAAGGCTGAGTGCTTTTTGCATTCTCCTCTCTTGGCTGGAATTTAAGTCATAGCTATGCCCTTTCTGACTTGACACTTAAGCAGTAGTGCTTTGTTTCAGCCTTGCTACTACAGATACAGCTTTTTTTACAATTCTCTCACCCTGCCCTCTTTTCTATGCAGCTCCTTTATCCACTGCATTTCATTACTGGCAGGAGTCTTTTCTCTTGCCAGTATATAGATTTAACTCTTCTGCCTTTAGCCCAGTCTTTGCCTGCAATCTTGCATTAAGGGCTCCTTCATGTTACTGAGCAGCTCACTGAGGCTAAGAAGGCTGCAATACTGGCCTGCTTTCCTGTGCTCTCCTGCCTGGATGTATTTATTCTTACTTTAAGCTCACAAATATAAGCTCATTCCCTTCTCAGCCTTCTCCTTTTTTCTCACTCTGTCCTTTTAATGCATTTTCACTGAAATTTTTAAGAGGAGAATCTTTAGAGAAGATTTAGGAGATTAGACACCTACTTTCCATCACAAAAGAAAACCAGTCAGTTTAGGTGCCCTCACGTATAGCCAGCTACAACTGACATTATGTTTTTTGAAGCTTTTGCATCAACCCCTCACAAGTCCTTGTCTCCACATACTTGAAGGCAGTCTGGACAGGCAGTCTGTGTCCAAGATGGGACTACTCTGGATCACATGTATGTGCTCTTCTATCCCCCTCCTTCCTGGCCCAAACAGACTCCTATAACTCTCCTTAAAAAAAAAAAAAAAAAAAAGCTTGCATTCTCCATGTGCACAAATACATGGCTACTTTCATGGGAGCCATTTTTGCCCATTCATATTAGTGCTGGAGCACCATATCTTCTTGAATTGGCATCAGCAGAATAATATCCATGTGGCTAATGGACTATGTGCCCCTCCCCAAGCAAACCTTTCAGCACATTCTCCCACTACCATGTGCCATCTCTGCCTTAATTACCCTACAAGTGATGTGAAATTACAGCAGCCCTTCTACCAACCACTGAAACAGTTTTTCTTCCACGCTACTGTTGGGGGTTGGGTTTTTGCTCCCTTGCTGTCTCAGTCTAAAGATTTTTCCCCATTATCATGCTAAGGGGGCCTGCCGGGTTACACTCATGCTCTTTTGACGACTCTAGACAAAGCTGTAGGTGGGGGGCTGGCTTCCGGGGGGAGGGGCGCTACTCATGCATCCAGCGAGCTCGGTGGAGGAGGAACTGCCATTTCCAGCCCACACAGACAGAATGTGGGGGAGCCAGATGCTCTGCGATCGGACTGACCCTGCATCTGCTCCAGCCTCGTACCTTTGAGGACACAGCTGACGACCAGGATGCAAACTGTGAGGCAGGAGCTGTCCCCTCCAGCCTGCTCCCACCTGAGACACAGCACGACCGCTGACACCACCCCTGCTCCCCCGCTCCCGCCTGCTCTCCGCAGCTGTGCGGGCCCTGCCACGTTTTCCACCACCGGGAACAGACACAGGCCGAGTGTGTCTGCGGCTAAAGAAAGGACTGGAACTGAGTTATTTGTTCTGTTTTATTGCTAATTTTAATAACTGCTGTTGTTTCTGTTTGTACGGTTAGATATATGAGTAAAAAGCTGTTACTCCTACACCCTTATCTCTGCCTTGGAGTTTCTGATTCAGACAATTATAATATTCGGGAGGGAGAGGAATTAAATTCTCTATTTCAAAGAGGAGCTTCTGCCTTTATTGGCAGACACCTGTCATTCAAACTAGGACAGATTTTGGTGCCCAATGTGGGGCAGAGGGCATTGAGAGGAGAGTTAAGACAGGAGTAACAGCTTTTAAGTGGCAACATGTTGTCTAGTTCTGGCTTGGGCTCCATGTGGTCACAGATATCTCTCTCCCATTTGCAAGCCCTTATTTGAATATGGGCCCCCTCACCAAACTTACTGTAGCTATTATCCGATTCATTTGGTGGATTGATTATGTCAGGAATTCATGTTTTTTTAATTTTTTCTGGAAAGTGGCCACATGGATCCAGAGCTATCGTACTCTAACTGTGTGTTTCTGGGGTTGTTTCAATAATGGTACTTACTGTAAGGAAATGAATGCAAGGGAAAATCTTCTCCCAACCCATCACCCAGTTTTTTGAGGCTACCCCACCAGTTTTCAAGGAGTTCAGATCTGCTTTAAATGCTAATGATATCACACAGTGGCTGGTGTTGCTGATAGGCCTGTTCTACTTAGCAGTCAGAGACAAGGGAATATTGGCTTGGATAACCTACCCCAGGAAACAGAGGTGCTGCCCTACAGCCTGACCCCGCCCCAGAGACTAGGGATGCTGCCCCAGAGCCTGACCTTGCCCCAGGGACTAGAGATGCTGCCCCAGAGCCTGATCCTGCCCCACAGCCCACTGCAGAAATGAACCAGCCAGAGTGGGTGGGGGTTCTAGTGAAGGAGATAGGCCAGATGTTGAAGGAGCACTCTTCCCCAGCTGGTGAAAAACCTCCTCCTGCCCTAAAGAGGGAGAGTCTGATGGTGCTGCCTTGGAACGTGTAGATATTACATCTATCCAGGTTTCAGCAGTATCACAGGGGCAGTCACATCCAGCAGCAGTTGCCCCTATGAAAACTTGAAAATCTAAGATTAAAACAAGGCACCTAGATAATGGGGATCATCCAGGAGGGTCCTCACAATCAGCAAGGGAGCCAAAGGCTGAGATCATCATTGAGCCCCTCTTATATGACAGTCTCCGTAATTTGTGAAAAGACATTGCACGACGGGGTCGTGAGGCTTTTACAACCTGTTTACTTCGGGTCTGGGAACTTATGGGAACAGGTGTACAACCTGACAGTACTGAGGCCAGGAATTTGGGATCCTTGGCCCAGGACTCAGGTGTGGACCAGACATTCGTAAGGGAGCAAGGCCTCCTTTCCCTCTGGGACTGGCTTCTAATGAGTATGAGAGAGAAGTTTGTCTACAGAGAAAGAATGCAGGAGCACCACCACAGAATGCGCTGGAAGACCCTTGAGGAAGGGATCCAGCAGCTGAGAGAAGTGGCAGTATTAGAGATACTCTTTGGGAGGGATGGACAGCATAACAATGACCATAATAGGGTCAGGTGCACAGGGCAGATGTTGTGGAATCTGGCAAACCTCTGCCGTGGTCAAGGACCTCCAAGAGGCCCAAGAGAAGGTGAAGGGAAAGAGAGGGTTGAGAGGTGAGATGAGGGAGGAGATAAGGGGGGAGATAAGGAAGATCAGTGCGGCACCAGTGCGAGTCCCAGGCCCCAAATTTAGAACCCAACACCCCCCAACCAGGGAGAGAGGGTACACCACACGAGCTCACCTGTGGTTCTTCCTGCGAGACCATGGGGAAGACATGGGAAAATGGGATGGGAAGCCCACTTCTGTCCTGGCAGCACGGGTGCGTCAGCTCAGGGAGGGAAATGCCAACCGAGGGAACCGCACTAAAATGAAGGTAGCCTCGACCTCCCACAACCAAGGTGCAGGGTATTACAGAAGGGAGGATGATCTGTCAGATCCCCTAGAAGGAACCTCAATTATGTATGCCCAGGAAAGAAATAATAACCAGGGCTAGAGGGGCCCTGCCTCTAGCCAGGGGGAGGCATGGGATGACAGAGAGTATTGGATAGTGTGGGTGCGATGGCCTGGCACATCAAAGACACAGAAACATAGAATGTTAGTTGATACTGGTTCACAATGCACCCTGATACCATCAGAACATGTGGGGAAGGTACCTGTTTCCACTGCTGGGGTGACAGGGGGATCACAGGAGTTCACTTTGCTGGAAGCTGAGATTAACCTGACAGGGAAAGGGTGAAAGAAACATCCTATTGTAATTGGCCCAGGGGCACCATGCATTCTAGGCATAGACTTCCTCAGGAATGGCTACTACAAAGATCCAAAGGGACTCAGGTGGGCTTTTGGAATAGCTGCTGTAGCAACAGAGAACATTAAGCAGTTGAACACCTTGCCTGGACTGTCAGAAAATCCATCTGCAGTGGGACTCCTGAAAGTGACAGAGCAACAGGTACCAATTGCCACCATGACAGTGCACCGCCGGCAGTACTGGACAAATCGAGATGCTGGGATCCCCATCCACAAGATGATCCGTGAGCTGGAGAGCCAAGGGGTGGTCAGCAAAACCCACTCACCCTTCAACAGCCCCATCTGGCCTGTGCGCAAGTCTGAAGGAGAATGGAGATTGACTGTGGACTATCGTGCCTTGAATGAAGTGACTCCACCGCTGAGCGCAGCTGTGCCGGACATGCTGGAGCTGCAGTACGAGCTGGAGTCCAAGGCAGCAATGTGACATGCCACCATTGACATTGCCAATGCATTTTTCTCCATTCCTTTGGCAGCAGAGTGCAGGCCTCAGTTTGCTTTCACCTGGAGGGGCATGCAGTACACCTGGAACCGACTGCCCCAAGGGTGGAAACACAGCCCCAACATCTGCCATGGACTGATCCAGGCTGCACTGGAAAAGGGTGAGGCTCTAGAACATTTGCAATACATCGATGACATCATTGTGTGGGGGAACACGGCAATGGAGGTATTTGAGAAAGGAAAGAAGATCATCCACATTTTGCTGGAAGCCGGCTTCACCATTAAAAAGAACAAAGCCAAAGGACCTGCCCGAGAGATCCAGTTCTTTGGAGTGAAGTGGCAAGACGGATGGCGCCAGGTCCCCGCTGAGGTCATCAATAAGATCACTGCAATGTCTGCACCAACAAGCAAGAAGGAAACACAAGCTTTCCTAGGTGCCATAGGCTTTTGGAGAATGCACATCCCTGAGTACAGCCAGATTGTGAGCCCTCTCTACCTGGTCACCCGCAAGAACGATTTCCACTGGGGCCCTGAACAACAGCAAGCCTTTTTCCCAGATCAAACAGGAGATTGCTCATGCTGTAGCCCTTGGCCCAGTCAGGACGGGACCAGAGGTAAAGAACGTGCTCTACTCTGCAGCTGGGAACCATGGTCTGTCCTGGAGCCTTTGGCAGAAGGTGCCTGATGAAACTCGAGGCTGACCCCTGGTATTCTGGAGCAGAAGTTACAGAAGGTCTGAAGCCAATTACACTCCAATGGAGAAGGAAATCTTGGCTGCCTATGAAGGAGTTCAAGCTGCCTCAAAGGTAATTGGCACAGAAGCACAACTCCTCCTGGAACCCTGACTGCCAGTGCTGGGGTGGATGTTTAATGGAAAGGTTCCCTCTACCCACCATGCCACCGACGCCACATGGAGCAAGTGGATTGCCCTCATCACACAGCGCGCCCGTATTGGCAACCTGGGATTTTGGAGATAATTACAAACTGAAAAGAAGGTGAAGTTTTTGGTCTCGCTGAAGAAGAGGAGCAGAAACAAATGACCTGGGCTAAAAAAGCTCCACCATACAACCAGCTGCCAGCAGATGAAACGTGCTACGCTCTTTTCACTGACGGTTCCTGTTGCATCGTAGGGATGAAGCGGAAAGCAGCCGTATGGAGCCCCACACGACAGGTTGCACAAGCTACCAAAGGAGAAGGTGGATCAAGTCAACTTGCGGAACTCAAAGCTGTTCAGCTGGCCTTGGACATTGCAGAGAGAGAGAAATGGCCAAAGCTCTACCTTTACACTGATTCATGGATGGTAGGCAATGCTCTGTGGGGCTGGCTGGAAAGGTGGAAAAAGGCTGACTGGCAACATAGAGGAAAACCAGTCTGGGCTGCTGATGAGTGGAAAGACATTGCCACTCGGATAGAGAAGCTACTCGTGAAAGTCCATCATGTGGATGCCCATGTTCACAAGAGTTGGGCTAATGAAGAACACCGGCACAACGAGCAGGTGGATCAGGCTGCACAGATAGAGGTGTCAAAGACAGACTTAAATTGGGAACACGAGGGAGAATTGTTCCTGGCTCGATGGGCCCATGATGCCTCAGGTCATCAGGGCAGAGACGCCACCTATAAGTGGGCACGAGACCGAGGGGTGGATCTAACCATGGACAGTATTTCCCAGGTTATCCATGACTGTGAGTTGTGTGCTGCCATTAAGCAAGCCAAGCGGGTGAAGCCCCTCTGGTATGGGGGCGGTGGTCCAAATATAAGTACAGAGAGGCCCAGCAGATTGACTACATCACACTGCCTCAGACCTGCCAAGGCAAGCGCTACATGCTGACCATGGTGGAAGCCACAACCGGATGTTTGGAGACATACCATGTGCCCCATGCCACTGCTCGGAACACTATCCTGGGACATGAGAAACATGTCCTTTGGAGACATGGTACCCCTGAGAGAATTGACTCAGACAATGGAACTCATTTCAAGAACAGCCTTATAAGAACCTCGGCTAGAGAACACGGCATTGAGTGGGTGTACCATATTCCCTACCATGCACCAGCAGCTGGGAAAGTCGAACGGTGCAATGGCCTGCTTAAAACCACCTTAAAGGCACTTGGTGGGGGGACTTTTAAGAACTGGGAGATTAATCTATCAAAGGCCACATGGTTAGTGAATACCCGTTGTTCCACTAACTGAGCAGGTCCTGCCCAATCTGAGCCCTTGGGAACACCAGATGGAGATAAGGTCCCAGTGGTACACCTCAGAGGCATGTTAGGGAAAACTGTTTGGGTGAACACTGCCTCCAGCAAAGACAGACAATCCTGTTCGTGGGGTGGTTTTCGCTCAAGGACCAGGTTGCACTTGGTGGGTGATGCAAAAAAATGGAGAGACCCGATGCATACCCCAAGAAGACTGTTTAAGGTTGGGATTGTGTTCCTTCAATGTATGAGTGGGGAGAATTTTTCCCATTGTAATGCTAACAGAACCCACCGGCTGTGCCCAGGGTTTGTGATGGCCCTGGACGGGCGGGTGGGTGGGACCGGAGCTACCCGGAGGGGGATGCGGACTTCCGGGAAGGGGGGGAGCTACTCAGGGGAGCACGAGGCTTCTGGAGGGGCCCGGCTGTTTTTCCGGGGAGAGAGAGGGGGAGGGGGAACTTCTCCAGTCTGCTCGGCGGTGTGAGGAGGGAGGAGACCCGGGAGGGGGCTGCATTTCAGCTGCCCAGCATCTGCCCTGCTACCTCGGAGGTACTGCTGACTACCAAAGACCAAATACTTCCTACCTCTGGGAATACAACTGGTCATCTGGACACAGGACCGGAGCGAAGAGCTCCCACCTGAGCCAGCCCGGCCATGGCTGTTCCACTCCACCTCCCTGGCTCCCGCCTGCGCCTGCAGCTGTGCCGGCCCTGCTACAGTTACACCCCCAGGAACGGACACAGACCGAGTGTGTCCGCGTCTAAGAAAGGACTACAACTGACTTTTTCTTCTGTTTTTCGTCGGTAATTTTAATAATTACTGTTGTTTTCTACTTGTGCTGTGAGTTAGAGTAGTAAAGAGCTGTTACTTTTACCTCCTTATCTCCGCCTTGAGTCCTTGATTTGAAACAATTATAACACTCGGAGGGGGGTGACATTGATTTCTCTATTTCAAAGGGGAACTTCTGCCGTTTTTTGGCAGAACCCTGTCCTAAAACCAGGACAGATTTTGGCGCCCAACTTGGGGCTGAGGGCATTAAAAAGCGAGTTAAGAGAGGAGTAGCAGCTCTTAAGCAGCAACATGTTGTCTAGTTTAATCTGGTTTGGGCTCCACGTGGTCACAGATATCTCTCTCCCATTTGCAAGCCCTTTTTTGAATATGGGCCCCCTCACCAAGTTTATTGTAGCTACGATCCGATTTGTGTTTTGGATTGATTTTGTCAGGAATTCATGTTTTTTTAATTTTTTCTGGAAATTTGCCACATGGATCCTGAGCTATCATACTCTAACTGCGTGTTTCTGGGATTATTTCAACAATGGTACTTACTGTGAGGCAATGAATGCAAGGGAAATTTTCTCCCAACCTTTCACCCAGTTTTTTGAGGCTACCCCACCAGTTTTCAAGGATTTCAGATTTGCTTTAATTGCTAGTATTATTATTCCGTGGCTGGTGTTGCTGATGGGCCTGCTTTACTTAGCATTCAGAAACAAGGGAATACTGGCTTGGATAACAACCGTGAAACATGCTGCCCCAGAGCCTGCCCCTGTCCCAGAGACTAGGGATGCTGCCCCAGAGCCTGCCCTGTCCCAGGGAATAGGGATGCTGCCCCAGAGCCTGCCCCCTGTCCCTGAGACTAGAGATGCTGCCCCAGAGCCTGGTGTTGACCCACAGCCCACTGCAGAAATGAACCAGCCAGAGTGGGTGGGGGTTCTAGTGAAGGAGATACGGGACATGGGCCAGGTGTTGAAGGAGCACTTTTCCCCAGCTAGTGAGAAACCTCCCCTGCCTAAAGAGGGAGAGTCTGATGGTGCTGCAGTGGAACCCGTAGATGTTACATCTGTCCAGGTTCCAGCTGGATCACAGGGGCAGCCACAGCCAGCAGCAGTTGCCCCTGTGGAAACTAGGAAATCTAAGATTAAAACAAAGCACCTAGATAGTGGGGATCAGCCAGGAGGGTCCTCACAGTCAGCAAGGGAGCCAGAGGTTGAGATTGTCACGAGTCTCTCTCATATGACACTCTCCGTAACCTGCGAAAAAGACATTGTGCTAAGGGGCCGTGAGCCTTTACAACCTGGTTACTTCGTGTCTGGGACCTTATGGGGAGAGGTGTACAACTGGATGGCACTGAGGCCAGGAATTTGGGATCCTTGTCCCAGGACTCAGGTGTGGACCAGACATTAAGGGAGCAAGGCCTCCTTTCCCTTTGGGAACGGCTTCTAATGAGTGTGAGAGAGAAGTTTATCCACAAAGAGAGGATGCAGGAGCACCACCATAGAATGTACTGGAAGACCATTGATGAAGGGATCCAGCAGCTGAGGGAAGTGGCAGTATTAGAGGTACTCTTTGGGATGGATGGACAGCATGACAATGACCCTGACAAGGTCAGGTGCACAGGGCAGATGTTGTGGGATCTGGCAACCCTGGGGCCATCTGAATTTACTACCTACATTGCACTGATTAGGGCTGATGACCACCGAGAGACAGTAGGTTCTGTTGCCAGCAAGCTCAGAAATTTTGACAGTATGATTAATGGCCCAGTGCAGGCCAAGGTCTCTGCTGTGTCCAGGGACCTCCAACAGGTCCAAGAGGAGATGAAGGGGATGAGAGGGTTGAAAGGAGAGGTGAGGGAGATTATAAGGAGGAGATAAGGAAGATCAATGCAGCACCAGTACGAGTCACAGGCCCCAAATCTCACACCCAACGCCCCCCAGCTAGGGACAGAGGATACCCCTCACGAACTGACCTGTGGTTCTTCCTGCGAGCCCACGGGGAAGACATGGAAAAATGGGATGGGAAGCCCACCTCTGCCCTGGCAGCACGGGTGCGTCAGCTCAGGAGGGAAATGCCAACCGAGGGAACCGCGCTAAAATGAAGGTAGCCTCGACCTCCCACAACCAAGGTGCAGGGTACTACAGAAGGGAGGATGATCTGTCAGATCCCTGGAAGGACCTCCACTATGTATGCCCAGGAAAGAAATAATAACCAGGGCTAGAGGGGCCTGCCTCTAGCCAGGGGGAGGCATGGGATAACAGGATCTACTGGGTAGTGTGCGATGGCCTGGCACATCAAAGCCACAGAAACATAGAATGTTAGTTGATACTGGTTCAGAATGCACCCTGATACCATCAGAACATGTGGGGAAGGTACCTGTTTCCATTGTTGGGGTGACAGGGGGATCACAGGAATTTACTTTGCTGGAAGCTGAGATTAGCCTGACAGGGAAGGGTGGCAGAAACATCCGATTGTAACTGGCCCAGGGCACCGTGCATTCTAGGCATAGACTTCCTCAGGAATGGCTACTACAAAGATCCAAGGGGATTCAGGTGGGCTTTTGGAATAGCTGCTGTATCGGCAGAGAGTATTAAGCAGTTGGACACCTTGCCTGGACTGTCAGAAAATCCATCTGCAGTGGGACTCCTGAAAGTGACAGAGCAACAGGTACCAATTGCCACCATGACAGTGCACCGGCAGTACCGGACAAATCGAGATGCTGTGATCCCCATCCACAAGATGATCCGTGAGCTGGAGAGCCAAGGGGTGGTCAGCAAAACCCACTCACCCTTCAACAGCCCCATCTGGCCCGTGCGCAAGTCTGAGGGGGAATGGAGATTGACTGTGGACTATCGTGCCTTGAATGAAGTGACTCCACCGCTGAGCGCAGCTGTGCCGGACATGCTGGAGCTGCAGTACGAGCTGGAGTCCAAGGCAGCGAAAGTGGTATGCTACCATTGACATTGCCAATGCATTTTCTCCATTCCTTTGGCAGCAGAGTGCAGGCCTCAATTTGCTTTCACCTGGAGGGTGGTGCAGTACACCTGGAACCGACTGCCCCAGGGGTGGAAACACAGCCCTACCATCTGCCATGGGCTGATCCAGGCTGCACTGGAAAAGGGTGAGGCCCCAGAACATTTGCAATACATTGAAGACATCATTGTGTGGGGGAACACGGCAACAGAGGTCTTTGAGAAGGGAGAAAATCATCCAGATTTTGCTGGAAGCTGGCTTTTGCCATCAAGAAAAGCAAAGTCAAAGGACCTGCTCAAAGAGATCCAGTTCCTGGGAGTGAAGTGGCAAGACGGACGGCGCCAGGTCCCCACTGAGGTCATCAATAAGATCACTGCAATGTCAGCACCAACAAGCAAGAAGGAAACACAAGCTTTCCTAGGTGCCATAGGCTTTTGGAGAATGCATATCCCTGAGTACAGCCAGATTGTGAGCCCTCTCTACCTGGTCACCCGCAGAAGAATGATTTCCACTGGGGCCCTGAACAGCAAGCCTTCGCCCAGATCAAACAGGAGATTGCTCATGCTGTAGCCCTTGGCCCAGTCAGGACAGGACAGAGGTAAATAATGTGCTCTACTCTGCAGCCGGGAACCATGGTCTGTCCTGGAGCCTTTGGCAGAAGGTGCCTGGTGAAACTTCGAGCCCGACCCTGGGATTCTGGAGCAGAGGTTACAGAGGTTCTGAAGTCAATTACACTCCGACGGAGAAGGAAATCTTGGCTGCCTATGAAGGAGTTCAAGCTGCCTCAGAGGTAATTGGCACAGAAGCACAACTTCTCCTGGCACCCCGACTGCCAGTGCTGGGGTGGATGTCAAAGAAAGGTTCCTTCTACCCACCATGCCACCGACGCCACATGGAGCAAGTGGATTGCCCTCATCCACGCAGCGCCCGCATTGGTAACCCAAATCACCCTGGGATTTTGGAGATAATTACAAACTGGCCAGAAGGTGAAGATTTTGGTCTTGCCGAGGAGGAGGAGCAGAAGCAAGTGACCCGAGCTGAAGAAGCCCACCGTACAAACCAGCTGCCAGCAGATGAAACATGCTACGCTCTTTTCACCGACGGTTCCTGTCGCATCGTGGGAATGAATCGGAAGGAAAGCAGCCGTATGGAGCCCACACACGACAGGTTGCACAAGCTACCGAAGGAGAAGGTGGATCAAGCCAACTTGCTGAACTCAAAGCTGTTCAGCTGGCCTTGGACATTGCAGAGAGAGAGAAATGGCCAAAGCTCTACCTCTACACTGATTCATGGATGGTAGCCAATGCTCTGTGGGGCTGGCTGGAAAGGTGGAAAAAGGCTGACTGGCAACGTAGAGGAAAGCCAATCTGGGCTGCTGATGAGTGGAAAGACATTGCCACTCGGATAGAGAAGCTACCCGTGAAAGTCCGCCATGTGGATGCCCATGTTCCCAAGAGTCGGGCTAGTGAAGAACACCGCACAACGAGCAGGTAGATCAGGCTGCACAGATAGAGGTGTCAAAAGATAGACTTAGATTGGGGAACACAAGGGAGAATTGTTCCTGTTCGATGGGCCCATGATGCCTCAGGTCATCAGGGCAGAGACGCCACCTATAAGTGGGCACGAGACCGAGGGGTGGATCTAACCATGGACAGTATTTCCCAGGTTATCCATAACTGTGAGACGTGTGCTGCCATCAAGCAAGCCCAGCGGGTGAAGCCCCTCTGGTATGGTGGGCGATGGTCCAAATACAAGTACAGAGAGGCCTGGCAGATTGACTACATCACACTGCCTCAGACCC
>JAREIS010000616.1:2500-7500 GCA_030060385.1 Muscicapa striata striata
GCATCATGCAACAATCTACCATCCATGTCTTCATATATTATTTACCCATCCTTTCATCGTTTCATCCATCCACCCATGCATCCATCCATCCATTCATCCATCCATCCATCCCAATCTTCCGTGTCCTATAATTCCTCAGCCTCCATTCATCCATCCTCCATTCATCAACCATTAATCATCTATCCATCCATAAATCCATACATGCTTTCATTCATCTATCATTCCATGCATGCATGCATCCATCCATCCATCCATCCATCCATCTATCCATCCATCCATCTTTCCTTCCAGTCATATACCCATCAGCCATCTACCACCCATCAACCCATCTTTCGTCAAATCATCATACATTCGTTCTAGGGAACGCTCATATGCAGTCATCCCTCCATCAAGGCACAGATGCAACCTCCCATCCTTCTAACCTTCCATCCATCAAACAATCCGTCCATGCTGTCATCCATCTATCTTTCCATCCATCCATCCATCCATCCATCCATCCATCCATCCATCCATCCATCCATCCATCTATCCATTCTTCCATTCATCCATTCATTCATTTATCCATTCATCCATCCATCCATACATCCATGCTACCACCCGTCTGTCCATCCATCCAACGATCCATCGGACCATTCATCCATTAAACCATTCAACCTTCTATGGAACGCTCCATCGATCCCTCCAGCCATACACCCCCCAATCCACTCACCCCTCACCCATCCATCCATCCATCTATGAATCCATCCATCAAACCATCCACACATTCATCTATACATCCATCCTTCCTTTCATCCATGCATCCATTTCTACATTCATCCATCCCTCCAGCCATTCCCACCAAGAATCTACTCCTGCATCCACCCATCCATCCATCCAACCGTCCATCCAACTTTACATCCCTTTAATTATTGATCCTTTTGTCGAACACTCCATTGATCCCTCCATTCATTCATCATCCATCCATCATCTATCCATCCTTCCATCCACTTATCCATCCATCTTACATCCGTCCGTCCATCCATCCATCCATCCATCCATCCATTCATTCATCCATCCATTTATCCACCCATCCATCTATTGATCCACCCATCCATCCATCCATAAATCTATCCATCAGCCATCGACTATCCATCAACCCATCTCCCATGCAATCATCACCCAGTCATTCATGCATGCATGCATGCAATCATCCATCTGTCCAGGAAGAGATACATCCTTCCATCCATGGAACTGTACATCCATTAGTGCATCCGTCCATGCAGTCATCGATCCATCATTCCATCTCCATCCATCCATCGATAAAGCCATCCATTCTTTCATTCATTCATTTATCTATACATCCATCCATCCTTTTATCCATTTATCCATCCATCCATCCATCCATCCATCCATCCATCCATCCATCCCGCACACCATGCATCCATGCAAAATCCATCAATCATCCATCAACAAAGAACTCACGTACCAATGCATCCATCCTTACAGCAGCCATGCATCTACCGCTACATCCATCTATCCGTTCATCCATCCTTCCAACAAGCCATCCATAAAACCATGTATTCATGCAACCATCCATCCATCATCCATCAACAATGCATTCACAGAACCATGCATCCAGCTATCCAGCCATTCAGCACCGTTCCATCCTTCCTTCCACACATCATACCATCAATTCTTCCATCCATCCAGGTATCCATCCATCCATCCATCCATCCATCCATCCATCTATCTCAATCACTCATTCATATCATTCATATCCGTCCATCCATCTTTCTTACATTCATATATTCATTATATAATCCCTCCACATCCATCACCCTCCATTCATCCATCCATTCATAAATCCATCCATACAACCATCCTCCAACCAAGCATCCATCCATTATCCATTCTTTCATCCATCCATCCATTCATCCATCCATTGAACCATTTGACCTTCAATGCAACGCTCCATCCGTCCCTCCAGTCATCCACCCATCCATCCATCCAACCATCCATCCTTTCTTCCATTCATCCATCCATCCATTTATCCATCCATTCATACAACCCTCCTTCATCCAACCATCCATCCATTATCCATCCTTTCATCCATCCATCCATTGATCCATCCATCCATCTATCCATCCATCCATCCATTGAACCATTTACCCTTCAATGCAACGCTCCATCGTCCCTCCGTCATCACCCACCATCTCTCTCACATCCTCTTTCCATTCATCTCATCCATCCATCCATCCACCCATCCATCCATCCATCCATCCATCCATTCATCCATCCATCCATCCATCCATCCATCCATCCATCCATCCATCCATCCATCCATCCATCCATCCATCCATCTATCCATCCATCCATCCATTCATCCTTTCTTCCATACATCCATTCCTTCATTTATCCATTCATTCATTCATTCATCCATCCACAGATCCATGCTTCCACCCGTCCATCCATCCATCCATCCATCCATCCATCCATGCAATGATCCATCGGACCATTCATGCATTAAACCATTCAACCTACTATGGAACACTCCATCGATCCCTTCAGCCATACACCTGGCAGTCCACTCATCCATCCACCCATCCATCCATCCAAGAGTCTTTCCTCGCATACATCCATTCAGCCATTCATCTTTTCATCGAACGCTCCATTGATCCCTCCATTCATTCATCATTCATCCATAATCCATCCATCCATTTATCCATCCATCAATCATCCATCCATCTTAAATCCGTCCATCCATCCATCCTACCATTCAACTATCCAGCCAGCCATCCAGCCATCCAGCCATCCAGCCATACTTCCAGCCATCCAACAAAATCATCCATCCATCCTACCCTCATTTCTCAATCTATCCTCTATCCTACCTCTTTCTATCTATCGATCCATCAGTCCATCCATCCATCCATAATCCATTAGCTAGTTCCTTTATTCAGTTATCTTAATCCATCCATCCATCCATCCATCCATCCATCCTTCCATCCATCCATCCATCCATCCATCCATCCATCCATCCATCCATCCATTCTTCCATCCATCCATCCATCCATCCATCCATCCATCCATCCATCCATCCATCATCCATCCATCCATCCATCCACCGATCCATTGATCCATCCCATCCATCCATCCATCCATCCATCCATCCATCCATCCATCCATCCATCCATCCATCCATCCATCCATCCATCCATCCATCCATCTATCCATCCACCCATCCATTCATCCATCCATCCTGCCAACCATGCATCCATGCAAAATCCATCCATGATCCAGCAACAGAGGACTCACTTACTGATGCATCCATCCGTACAGCATCCATGCATCCATATATTGCTACATCCATCTCTCCATTCATCCATCTCTCCAACAAGCCTTCCATAAAACCATGCATCCATGCAACCAGCCATCCATCATCCATCAACAAAGCATTCACAGAACCATGCATCCAGCCATCCAGCCATTCAGCATCCTTCCATCCATCCATCCATCCATCCATCCATCCATCCATCCATCCATCCATCCATCCATCCATCCATCCATCCATCCATGCATCCATCCATCAGCTATTTACCATCCATCAACCCATCTTCCGTCCAATCATCACTCATTCGTCCATGCACGAATGAATGCACTCATCCATCTGTCCAGGCATAGATTCACGCTCTTATCCATCAAATTGTCAATCATCAGGCCATCCGTTCGTGCAGTCATCCACCCATCATAACATCAATTCTTCCATCCATCCATCCATCCATCCATCCATCCATCCATCCATCCATCCATCCATCCATCCATCCATCCACCAATTTAGACAGTCACCGATCCATGCATTATCAATCTATCCATCCACGCATCCATGCATCCATGCATCCATCCATCCAAGATCCATCTAAATATCCATCTATCCATCCATCCATCCATCCATCCATCCATCCATCCATCCAACCACCCATGCATCCATTCTTTACTGCATTCAACTATCCAGCCAGCCATCCAGTCATCCTTCCAACCATACAACAAATTCATCCATCCATCCTACCATCATCCGTAATCCTTCCTCCATCCATCCATCCATCCATCCATCCATCCATCCATCCATCCATCTGTCCACCGATTCATCCATACATCTGTTCATGAATGCATCCTTCGATTCATCAATTCATCCCTCTATCCTTCCAACCATCCAACCATTCAACCACCCATACTATCATCATTCATCAGTCCTTCCTCTATCCATCCTCCTTCCATCCATCATTCCATTTGTCCATCCATCCATCCATCATCCATTAACTAATTTATTTATTCAATTATCACTTAATCCATCCAACAATCCATTCATCCATTCATCCATCCATCCATCCATCCATCCATCCATCCATCCATCATCCATCCTTTCTTCCATCCTTCCATTCATCCATTTATCCATCCATCCATCCATCCATCCATCCATCCATCCATCCATCCATCCATTTATCCATCCATCCATCCATCTATCCATCCATCCATCCATCCATTCATCCATCCATCCATCCACCCATGCATCCGTTGAACCATTCAACATTCCATGCAATGCTCCATCCATCCCTCCAGGCATCCACCCAGCCATCCACTCATCCATCCACCCATCCATCCATGCATCCATCCGTCCATCCATCCATCCATCCATCCATCCATCTATCCATCCATCCACCCAGGCATCCATCCATTCTTCCACCATCCATACAACCGTAAATTCTTCCATTCATCCCTCCATCCATTGATCTATCCACCCATCCCATCGATCCATGGCACGACCCATCCGTCATCCATTACCAACGCATTCACATAAGCACGCATCCATCCATGCATCACCCATGCACCCTTATATCGCTACGTCCATATATATCTATCCATGTGATATCTATCCGGTGTGACTGGGATTGCCAATTTTAATATATTTAATTTCTCTTGGGGATCGAATTTAGGAGTGAAGACAAAGCAGGCTTAAAGCTTAAGAG